>RJWJ010007339.1:0-58075 GCA_004363605.1 Indri indri
TCTCTCTCTCTCTCTCTCTCTCTCTCTCTCTCTCTCTCTCTCTTTTTAGTAAAATGACCTTTTCCTTTGAGTAGATGTTTATCGCAGCACAATTCACAATTGCAAAGATGTGGAACCAACCTAAGGGCCCATCAATTCACAAGTCGATAAAGAAAATGTGGTATATACATATCATGGAGTACTCAACTATAAATAGGATTGAAATAATGTCATTTGCAGCAACTTGTTTGGAACTGGAGACCATTATCCTAAGCAAAGTATCTCAGGAATGGAAAAAGAAACACTACATGTTCTCACTAATAAGTGGGAGCCAAACAGGGGGTATACACAGGCACAAAAAGATGTAAAGAACATTGGAAACCAAGAAGCGGGGAGGGCAGGAGAGACATAAGGGATAAAAACTTACCTATCGAGTACAATGAACACCATTCTGGGGACAGGCACACTAAAAGAGATTCCTCAAAGAACTAAAAGTAGACCTACCATTCGATCCAGCAGTTGCACTACTGGGTACCTCTCCAAAGGAAAAGAAGTCATTTTTTCAAAAAGACACTGCACATGAATATTTATTGCTGTACAACTCACAGTTGCAAAGATGTGGAATCAACCCAAGTGCCCATCACTTCATGAGTGGATTAACAGAATGTAGTGTATGTATACCACGGAGTACTACTCAGCCATAAAAAAGGATGAATTAATGCCTTTTGCAATAATTTGGATGGAACTAGAGACCATTATCCTAAGTGAAGTATCTAAAGAATGGAAAAACAAACACCACATGTACTTGCTATTAAATTGGAACTAACCGATGAGCACACATGTTCACAGAGGGAAGTAAAACTCAGTGGAAATCAAGCAGTGGGGAGGGGGTGGAGGGGAGGGGCGAAAACCTACCTAACAGGGACAATGAACACTATTTGGGTGATGGGCACACTTATAGCCCTGACTCAAGCATTACAAAAACAATCCATGTAGCCAAAAACATTTGTACCCCCTTAACATTTTGAAAGAAAGAAAGAAGAAAAAGAAGTTAAACTGCTGGAATAAATGGCAAAATAAACAAAACAAGCATAAATAAATAAATAATCTGAATCTCCTAATGCACAACTCTGGGCATTTCTGTGTTTCACTGCCCAGTAGCTTCTTAGGGTGTGGGGGAGAATGCTAGGAAATGAAATGAGTACGTAAGAACATCTGGCTATGCAATACCACTTATGCATTCATTCATTCAACAAATACTCACTAAGCATCTGAATCAGGTAGCTGTTGCCACACAAATACCACAAAAAAAACACCCCAAATTACATAGCTTTAAACAACAGTCATTATATATACTCTCACAGATCTGTGTGTTGGATGAGGGTCAGCTGATTTAGGGTGGGCTCAGCTGAGCAACTCTGCTGACCTCACTGGGGGTGGGCTGATCTGGCCCAGTTCAGCTGTGGTGGTTCCGCTCTGTTCCACATGTTTCTCATCTTCCTCTGAGAACTACAAGGTGAGCCCAGTCATGTACCTCTCGTGGCAACAGCAGAGGCACACGAAGACAAGCCTCATATTCAAGTGCTTTCTAAGCTTTTGGTCTGCTTTTAAACCTTTGGCCTGCTAACATTCCATTGGCCAAAGCAAGTCACATAGCCAAACTCCAAACCAAGAGGCAAGAACACAGATTCTGCCTCCTTAATGGGACAAACTGCAGAGTCAGATGGCAAAGGATGTGGATTGGGCCAATTGATGCAGTCAACACCACCACCTACCATATTCTAGGCACCGTGCCAGGCACTGAGGAAACAGTGCTGACCATGACAGAAGCTGGCCTCCCCGAGCTTACAGTCAAAAATGATGACTAAGCATTCACCCATATGAATTCCACTGCAGCCTGCTCCAATTGTTACCAAAATTTAATAATACAGGTACATCTGCTACCCCCATTGCATTTCTGAGAGGAATATGTGCTTTGAGGGGTTATTAATTATTCTGAAGACTCTTCACACTGCTCCCCTTCTACTGTCATGCATTATCACAATGATCTCATATGACGTATTCATTCAAGTGAATAATCGTATTTATTTAGAGAATCAATGGAATAGTGCTTCTTTGCTGTTTTGGCTACGTGTCAGTGTGAGATTCAGCAGGTAGGATGGAAAAACCCTCACCTTCAGAAGCTAAAGATCTGCATTCCAGGGCCCCACCCCTTACAAGCATCCTGATAACAATCTTGTTTGCATCACAAGAGTTGTCACTTATTTCAAAAACATTTACTGAGAGCCATCTATGTACCAGGCTCAGTGACCACGGGTTTTTCATCTAATGACTCATCTAATCCTCATGATAACCTTGTGAGTAAAACTAGTACAAGATTTA
This sequence comes from Indri indri, assembly GCA_004363605.1. NCBI lineage: Eukaryota > Metazoa > Chordata > Mammalia > Primates > Indriidae > Indri > Indri indri. The sequence goes on from RJWJ010007339.1 coordinate 2,362, forward strand.
TCCCATATTCAACAAACGGTTATCAAAGCACTAATTATATAGCAGGGCACTGGGCCTGCCAGATGAGAAATATATATTTCTGGCGCTCCAGAAGCTCACATTCTATTAAACAGACCTGTAAACAATACAATTAAAACATAACGAGGTAAGCACCTTTATAGGAGACAATGTATTTTAAAACATTATGCAAATATAAGGTATTATAATTAAGCATAGCTGTAGGTCTCAAAGACCTCATCCTGTTTTCAGAAGTGCCTAATTTATCTACAAGGAAGTCTGTGGTACTGAGACAATTTGAAGCGGATGGAGGAATACCCTGAATCCAAAACCATATGCCATCACCGTTTCCACTTTCTGCGAGAATATGATTAAGAGGGAAAATAAAAGCATGATGCTTGCCAGCCCGGCAGATAAGTGACGATGTTTGGAGATTAGAGAGAAGACTCAAGAAATACATGTGCCCAGGAAAGGGAATAAGAAAACAGGAGTAAAAATTTCAAAAAGCCCAGAGACTGAGAGAACCCAGGGCATAAACCTAAAAGAGGAAAGTAGAGCATGGAGTGACCTTCTCTGGGTGCCACTTCTAACTTCCTTGATAGGAAATCAATGTCCATGAATTCCAGACACAAACAAGAGTTTGTTTATCAGCTCTAGCACTTTACAAATACTTGTTTAGACAAACAAACAACCTTCTCCCTGCAAACATTTCCCTCCTGTACTTCTTTCCTTCCTACCCCAAATATTTCCTAAAGTAAGCATGCTAATCGCTCGAAGTTACATGATGACATCAGCCACTGAATCAGTTTATCTTATCAAAAACTTTCACTGACAAATATAAAACGTTTTTAATAAAGCACATACCCTCAGGCATAAAAAGAGTTATTTATCACAAACTTAAAACCCCTACAAAGCCCAATCACTGATGATTAGAGATGTTACTGAGAATATCAGTGCCACAATCTTGGTACTGCTTTCATTAAATGACTTTGCCAAAGTTATGAAAGCTTCATAATTCCATGAAAAATGGGTGTCGCTAACAATACTATGTATAATTAAGCACATATTGCTACGCAGTTGGAAAATTCCATTGTCACCTGCATCAGCTTCAAAGATCGATTTGCATACATGGATCAAAGGGAATCTTACTGCTTGCTAGTTCCTCTAAAAGTGAACCAGGAGGATTTTAAGACCTTATTAAATCCCTCAAATTAATCAGAATAAGAATGTTTTGACTTGTAAACAGTAAAGTATTTTATAAGGGATTATGAGGGAGCTGCATTCATCTATTGCTTGAGTTTAACTTTTCTGATGTGTGCACTTTCATTCGTTGTCTCTCTCAAGCCTCAATATTCTTAAACCTTGTTCAAATTAATGATATATTTTAAAGTCAAATCAAAATTATATTATTCCATTCAATGTAACATGCAAGGCTTAAGCAGGGCCTCTGGAAGTGCAGGAGTGGAGAAAATATTGCTGACGTGAAGTAGCAACTAAAGCCCGCTCATCTGCATCTTGTGCAACATCCTTCTCCCATCAAGGGTCTGAGCAGGGGACAGGCCAGGCTGAGTAGGAACGGAAAGCAGAAACCAGGGTGAAGGACAAAGACCCACTCCCATTGGTTATAGGGGGTCATTGCGACCTATTGTCTCTTAGCTCCAAGCCCACTGTCCTACACTCTGCCCTGTGATCCTAGAGCTGGAACTCTGCAAGCCATGTTTCTCTGAGTCCCTTGCTAGCAGGCTTCCTATCCAACGCCACCAGCAGGAGATTAAACGTGGAGGATTTTCTAGAGGAGACTAGAGCATGGCTAGAGGGGAAAAGGGACTTCCTACTTCTTTCCTAGTTTCTGTCACCATCTCTCTAATAGCAGCCTCACCTCGTACCCTTAGAGACACCAGCAGCAGCTGGAGAACCAGCCATCTGTGCTCCCTAACTCACTGGGCCATGCCATCTGGGCTACTGGAGCACCCCCTGGTTCAGCCCCTCATTGGCCCAGGCACCAGCAGCAAGGCGCCTGCCCCTCAGAGGTCCAGACATCAGCCCCAGCAGGGACCTTCTCAAGCTCCTGGGTTCTAAAACATCACCTCTTCCCTCGTGTTCTCTCATCCCAGGGGTAATAACTGCTTCCTGCAATTATTCACCTCTGGTTTCCCTCAGCCTCCCCGTTTGCTCTTTAGCCTTTCAATACAGGGTAGCCAATTCCTGTATTAAATCCCTTCCATTTAAATTCCTTGTGTAGCTTCTCTTTTCTCAACTAGATCCTGACTGATATATTTACCAAGGCAGTGCTTGTCAATGAAGGAAAAAAGTGGATTTTTCCATTGCTGGTGAGAGATTGGGGAAAGGATCAATATGTTATTTTTAGAATAGTAGAGGTGATTCTGATAATATTGCAATTCCCCGCCATTATTCTTTCTGATCCTTCAACTGTAACGTGGTTTCCAAGCCATCTTACAAGGGCACACTGTGTACATCTAAAGGTAGCTCCCATAGAAGAGATACAGATGGTTCCTGACTTACAATGGTTTGACTTACAACTTTTTGGCTTTACAGCGTTGTGTAAGTTAGGGTCATTCAGTAGAATCCATACTTCAAGTACCCACACAACCACTATGTTTTTCACTCTCAGTACAATTTCAATAAATTACATGAGCCATTCAATACTTTATTATAGAACAGGCTTTGCATTAGATGATTTTGCCCAATTGTAGGCTAATGAAGTGTTCTGAGCACATTTAAGGTAAGCTAGGCTAAGCTATGATGCTCAGTAGGTTAGGTGTATTAAATGCATTTTTGATTTACAATATTTTCAACTTAGGATGGGTTTGTCAGGATATAATCCCATTGTAAGTCAAGGAGCATCTGTATATGGGAGTCTGCAAGGAGTCCCTTTATCCATTAACCCCACAGGTAAACCCACCTATTGCACACGTGTCAATTGTGGTGATTTGGAATGATGCTAGACCAAGTATGACCATACCTCTCTCACCATTCCTTTCAAAGGCTACATCCACTGCCAGTCAAGAGAGGTGGCACATGAACTATCAACTATCACAGGAATTAAAGGCCATACATGTAATCATGCCTATACTCTGACATGAGGGCACAGTCAACCCCACCAAGGAGAAAGGTAAGCAGAACTTTAGCCCACGGCTTATTAACAACCCCATCGGCAATTGCACTCTAGAAAACAGGACTGCACACCTTCCACCCCAGTACAAACCATAGTACAGAAATGAATTCAACCTAAAAGAGTCATTTAAAAACTGGAAACTCATATTGGTTTTCATATAAGAATGCCATAATTATGTTGTTATATCTGTAGGGTATCTTTATTTCTCTAGTGTGTTGGTTGTGTTGTATTTTGATTAAATATTAACCAACGAATATTTCAAGAAATGTAGGAAGACGATTCCCTAAGTAAATAACTTTAGTTTTTAAAAAAGATCACTCCTAAAAATTATTAATGCAATGCATCGAGGTGAGCACTTGAAAACTAAGCTCAGGCAGATGTTGACTGTATCATTTCGCTCCCCTTTCTGGGCATCACTGGGCCCTCAAGCCCAGAGCTAATATGACCTCAAGAAAATGAAGCCAGTCTTTGGCTCAGTGATTTAGAGATGGTAGGGGGAGTTGGGAATAAATGCTAATGGTTTTCAGTCAAACCCAAAGCAAAATACAAGCCAGCCAAAGTAAATATTTCTTTTTCTTACGCTTCCAGTTGACATTTGTGTGGCAGGATAAGGCCTTACCCTGATAATTTTTTGAGTTAACAGCCCCTACTTTAGTTTACCTTTTAGTGGGGAAAAACACATGAACTCATATAAAGGAAATGGAGCAGAAGACAAATGTTTCACAACGGTGCTATTTTATTTACCAATTCCTTAGGCTAGCTGCTGGCTCATCTTAAATTCTAGTCTTTACCACTCCACCCAGCCTCTACCACACACGACATGGGACCCCTTCGCACACCCAAAGCTCTGCACGTCAGCACTTTCTCCAGTATTTACCACTGTTGTTCTCGACTCTTCTTTACTATATGCCTTTGAAGTAGGGCTGATAGCATAAACCCTAATTTTAAACCCTAATTTATAGGGCAACTTGCATTCAGTGTAACAGCTCTTAAGTTGTATTGAACAGGCAGAAAAAATATTTTTTGATAAATTTGTCAGCTTAATTAAATTTGTTTATATTTTCCCTGTCAATTGTGGGAAAATCACATGAAAAGTATATAAATGCAATCATGTATATTTTCTGACAATTGTTTTGTGATGTCTTTGACATTTGTTAAATCTGCCCCCCAAAATCCTGCGAGTTTATCTAAAGAATGGGCAAGGGGCCAATGTCAGCTGGTATAACAGATCAGTTTGCATACAGGGTATATTCTTTCTCAATTTGTCTACTTGTTTGTACTTGTTGAAGATATGCACGTGTCCTGAACATTTATTATATGTTATATGTCCTATAGATCTGCCTAAATTATCATGAATTTGAACTATAGGCCTCCAACAAAATATCAAACTTTTCCAGCCACTCCTAGCATGGTGGCACATGTACAGAGGTCCTTGGTATGGCAGATGCTGTTGGCACCCTGTCCACATCCTCTTGCCACTCATTATTCTCTTACATGACTATGGCTCTCTGCCTGAAGGCTCTCTCTAGCCACAGGATCATGCTCCATGTGCATGTGGGACAGGCTGGAAGGGCCAAGAATTAATACCCCTCCTGCAGTGGCTATCAACCAATGAAGGATGGGAGTGGACGGATACATACCCCAACTTCCTCCCCCCTTAGGTGGGACAACTCTGAAGCATGTTGTACACAATATCCCAGAGGTCTATAACAGGACTGAGGGTCATGCACCCATGAGAATAACCCTATCAACAGTGTGCCTACATTGGCTTCCTTCCCTTAACTGTCCCACTTCCTAACTCCTCTCCCAGGGCTTCCTGGAATCATCTCCCAAATAAAATACTTGCAGCCATATCTCATCTCAGGATCCATCCCAAAACCACTCAGCAAATATTCTCAATGATGCACATAGGTCTTTTTGCCCTACAAACTTGAAATATGAAAGGTGTCATATTTGGGAATGAAGGAATAGAAATGACCTTGGATCTTTATCCTCAAAATGCACCACCAGATCCTTTTGTAGTCATAAGCGTGGTGACTGGGTTTTCATGCTCATGTGTGAGATGTGCCTCCCTCAAACCTTGTTATGATGTCAGCACATTACCCATCTGACATGAAAAGAAAAAATATATATATATACCACCAATCCCCTCACAGGAAGTGTAGGCAGGCACCAAAATCTACAATATATTACTCCCCCAAAAAAAGGGCTTTTGACCCACAGGCCAGTGTAGTATTTTGATACTGAAACACCTTGACTAAATTGGGGCCTGAGCCAGTGGATTTGAGTCAACTGTTCCCCCACCACCCAACACAAACATTGGTAATGCTGTCTGGACAAATGTTCCCAGCTCCTCAAAGCATGTATCAATTCGCAGCCAGGAATGTACACAGAAGCAGAGAAGTCTCTTAGAACTAACAGTCCAAGATTCCAACCCTTTCTGTGTAGGGTTCGACATTTTTAAAACCACTGCATGGTCCTGACCAAGGCCAGATAACAGGAAAATACAATGAGGCCATGAGGTGGCAGAGAGTGACCGCTTGACTGGTTTCAGCACCAAGGACCCAACTTGGAAGGAGAGTCACTCAGTCCTCTGGGAGGCTGCCATTGGAAACTGTATCTACCCACGGACCACTCCTGATTGAGCCTAACACTGAGGGAAGAAGCATCCTCCATTTTGTTCATTCAACAGATATTATCATTCTGGGCTAGGCACTGAGGATGCAATGGTGAACAAAACAGACCTGTCCTTGTCTTTGTGGCTCTTACAGTAAAGTGTAGAAGACAAATACCTACAAAACAGGTAAATACTTTCAAAAGGGGGTAACGGTAAAATCTAAACAACATTGGGTGTAAGAAGTTCTCAGTGCAAAGGGGCTGTATAAGGGGAAGGCCAGAAGAAACAGCATGTGCGAAGGTGGGGAATGTGGGATTTTCAAGGAATAGAAAATTGGCGAAAAACCTTAGCCAGTGTGGCTAAATTCGGGAGAGAGACGGTCATGGTGGTGGGCAGGGGGTGGGGGGACTTAGAACATTGACACATAGTTAAGTGTGCAGTAAATATTAGCTATTGAAGGACTCTTTGGAAAAGCCCTCACTTCCTCAAATGAAACTCTAGCTTGGGGTAAATTTTTACAACCCCAATATTTTTCTAGAAATGCTACTGCCTACTTGATGGTCATCAATTACATGAAAACTGCACACCAATTTAACAGGGATCTCAAATCCAGCTTCTCATTAGAAATACATGGGGAGCTTTAAAAATACTGCTTCTTGAAAAGATGAACAGCCCTGACTATCCAGACGGAATGCAGGAGCAGATATGAGAATCCAGCTGTCTTCTATTAAGCCAGACATTAAAGAGATTTGCAGAATATAAAACAGTGCCACTCTTCTTACTAATTTTTTTTTGTTTTGGAAAATTTATTTGGAAGATATATTTTATAATAAATATTTATGCTAACATGTTTAAAAAATACTATTTCTTGGACACCCCCCAACCAATTAAATCAGACACCCTAGGAGTCTGAGCCTGAGTATTTAAAGCTCCCCCAATTGCTCTTGTGTGTGGCCAGCTTTGAGAATCAGGACAATATCTCAACGTGAACTAGTTTATTAATGAACACCTAGCCAACCTGTCATTAAGCCAGGCCCCAAATGGGATACAAAAGAGGTAAATTGAAATGGAAGTTGCAACGAGTTTACTGAGAGCCTGCTCTGGGCTAGGCACTTTTCGTTCACTGTGTTATTCAGTCTCCAAAAAAATTCTAGAACTCATTTCATTCCATTTCATAGATGACAAACAATTGTTATCCAGAGAAGCAAGTTGCCCAGATCACACAACAAGTTAATGGGGGAACGAGGATTCAAGTGCTAGTCTGTTTGTGTTCTAAACCCTACCCTTTATCTACTACCCCACACTGCTTTCTAAGAAAATGATGCATAGTTGTAGCTCTTGGGAAGCTAAAAAGAAAATCAGAAACTGAAAAGGTGATGGGATTGAGAAGGGTCCAGGGGAAAAGTATCAGAGGTCACAAGAAAAACCACACATAACTGGTCATTTCCCCCACCGACAGTGCTGCCAGGCATGGCAGACCTCTAGATAGTTTCCCTGTCTCAGAAACTTCTCCCCATGTTACTAAGGAGTCATCCTCAATACGTTGCTTTTTCTCATACCCCATACCTAATCCATCAGTAAGTCCTATTGTCTATGCCTCTAGACTGTCTTCAGAATCCGGCCACTTCTCACCATCTGCACAGCTACAAACCTTGTCTTACAGACTGAATGTCTGTGTCCTCTCCCAAACACATGTGTTGAAGCCTTAACCCACAATGTGTTTGGAGGTGGGGCCTCTAGGAGGTGACTAGGTTTCACTGGGGTCAGGAGTCTGGGGCCCCCGTGATGGGATTAGTGTTCTTATAAGAAGAGGAAGAGGCCCCAGAGCTCTCTCTCTGCATCAGGTGGGGACACTGTGAGAAGATGGCCATCTGAAAACCAGGAACCGTATCTGCCAGCACCTTGATCTTGGACTTCCTGGCCTCCAGAACTGTGAGAAATAGATGTTTGTTATTTAAGCCAGTCTGTGATGTTTTGTTACAGTAGCCCGAGCAGGCTAGGATACCTAGCCCAAGTCACCACAACTCCCCACCAGGACGACTGTATCCGCCTCCTTCACACTCTTGCCCCAGACTGTCCCACCTCACATGGCAGCCAGAGTTACCAAGGGAAACAGAAATCAGAGCATGCTGGTCGAGCAGGTGGCTCCTCTTCAGATCCTCCAGGGACTTCCCATATCACCCAGACCAAAATCACTACTCCTCACGGTGGCTTCCAAGACCCTCCAAGCTCTGGGCCTGCCTGTCGCTCCGGCCCCAACGCCTGCCATGCTCCCTCTCCTGCATGCTGGCATTTCCACTGTCCCTCCCCACTTGCTGCTAGCTCAGGGCATTACTACATACAGATTCCTTCTATCTCGAGTGCTTTTTACCCAGATCTTTCCATGGCACCCTGCTCCCCATTTAGCTTTCAACTCCAACTTCATCTCCTCGGAGAGGCCTTGCCTGACCATCCTAGCTAAAAGAGACCCCCTGCCACATCTTGCTGGTCACGTACCAGTCAACGAGTATTTGCTTACTGGTGGGCATGCAGGCATGCTTTTTAAAAAGTATAACTAACTGCACCCATGACCAGAAAGATAGTGATTCTTTAGTTGGAAATTGCATTCATCACACTCTGACATGCTCTTCAGCCTTGAACTCATTGCTAGCTCTCACTTCTGTTTGCAAAGTAAGAATAATGATTAACGTGAGTCTTGAGGCGACCTTCTGACTGAGGGCTCGATGTGGGTTAGTAATTAGACTCCCAGTGCCATATTCAGAAAGAGGGAGGACCCAGAGCCAAATTCTTTTCTTATACCTTTTCCTTTGCATTTGATGTTGGCTTTTCACTTGCTTTTAGCACATTCAGAGAGGAGGCAAATAAACATTACACCAGCTGACACCGTGTGAATGCTCATCAGATCCAGTCAGGGCAGGAAGCCTGGGAGCAAACCATCACAAGAAACCCTCACAGGCTCGGACCAGACTCTAAGTCCATTAATCTCCTGCAAGATAATCAAGTCCATTGCCAATAAAAAATTAACGACACCATTTCCTGAACTTGGCAGTATCTAAGAGTCCAAACAGACCCAGAAAATGGAGTGCAGCTTCTACTCCAGCTGAAAGGATGGATATTGCCTAGGACAATTGACATGGTCAGTGTCTACTATTCTGCCTGCCCTTGCTAATTGTGACATCGATCTGCCGCTGTGTAGTCCTCTCTTTTCTGCTCTCTATAGCCAGGAGTTCTAAACCTGTGGATACTCATGAGGCCTGTGGGTCTCTAACTTGGATAGGAAAATTTTACCCTTTTTGCCCCTCTAATCTCTAAGTGAAATTTGACATTTCCTTCAACCCAACATAGGCAACACACTGCAGCACCACTAGCAGTGCCTATGACTTCGTCACCAATAAAATTCATAGTTATTTTCATATCACATTTCGGTTGTCGCGGATAATCTCAGAATCCCGTTAACATTCATCACTACTTCATAATTACAGCAGTCATTAGACCTGTTGCTAGATCTTGTTATTTAACATGTTAATAAAGAAGCAGCTGTATTACTTTATCACAAACCTTTTTTAAAAAATATATTTTGATAGCTATACTTCAATATAATCAATTTCCTTTGTTATCCTATGTATTTTATTTTATGCATTGAAAAATACTTTATGAGAAGGAGTTCATAGACTTCAACAACCTCCCAAAGCTGTCTGTGGTTTCAGAAAGATTAACAATGCCTGCCCCAGCTCCTATCTTCAGTCACACGTTAAAGTGGCCAAATCTTCTCACCAAGGCATCAGAGAAGTTTCTGTCTTAGGCAACTTTGAAATGCAGATAAGGTTTGTCTTACCTGTCTCCACATGATGCCCCACTCTGTCCTGTGTCACTGTCCCTAGCAGTGTTTCTCAGCCTTCATGGGCTACACTACCTTTTAATAAACATTCATGCCCACTTTTAATGCTCTCTGAAATGCTAAATAAATTAAACACTGATTAAAAACCACGAAGTGAAGCAAAGTACTTCTTTCTGTTAAACTCTTACATGTCACTTTCACCAGAAATTCTGATTCCTCAATCTCACTAGCAACTGTGGCTGAGAATCACTTCTAAAAGAATGCCCTCATGACAGGACAATAGAAACCACCCTTGCTCTTGGCTACCCCGTCCTAGGTCTTTACCTCACCAACCACCCTATTCCTACCAGAATCTCAGGCTAGGACAAGCTGGCTTCTCCTGTTCCTGGCCTGGGAGGTAAGGAAGAGGGTCTCATTGGTACGATGTGGGCAATTCCCTTTTCTCTTTTAGTTCTGAGATGACACAGGTGGGGTTTCTGGAAAACAAGTTTACCAAGACACTAAAAGGAAAGACAGAAACCATGTAGAGAATGCGGAAGTCTGAAATCAAGCTTGGCTTCAGAGAATAGATTTCTTATCCCAGGGTGACTTCAGTCTGGCTTAGCACTGACTGGCCTGGCACCAATCGCTGAGCACTCAAGCCCCTGTTACTTTCCTCCTCTCTGTGTAACTGGGATGTAAGACTTGGCAACTCCAAACCCTACCCAGAGGGAGCTCATGGTTGGCACAACTGTAGGTCTGGCAAGAGTCTCAGGCCCTGAATTCTCTCCAGGTGTGGCCAGGGTAAGATGAGAAAAGGCCAATGGCAGAATCCAAGAGAAAGCCAACATCTGAGGGGAAGGGAGAAGATATGGATTCAGGGAAGGGGGTTAGAAGGAACAATGGTGGAGAACAGCTACCCCAAAGAATCATGAAATGAGCGTACTGTGGGGTCCAGCTGAGTGGCCTTCTCTTTGGCTCCCCCTTGAGGGACCCTACTGGTACTGCACCTAGCCCTGGACAGCCCAGGCCACAGGTAACCCTAGAGCCCCTACAACACACACAAAAACATACACACAAACCCTAGCTCCTGCCTGGTCTTCCTAACACTCATTTCCAACTTCCTTCTCCCTTTTGTGAGAGGCTGAAAAAGCTAATCTCTTTCCCAACCTCTCTTGATTGTAGGAGTAAGTGGCCATGTACTACAAGTCTGGCCCTTAAGACATAAAAGGAAATCTGCTGGGGTGGTTCTGGAGAAAATATTACTTTCCTTATTAAAGGAACAGACATAACTTTCCCCCTTCTTCATGTCTTAAATGCAGACCTGGTGTCTAGACTTGTGATGGTCATATCTTGACCATAAGGCAACGAACATGTTGAGAAGGCCAAAAGAATGGCAGAGATGCCAACCCTAACATTGTGGAGCTATTGAACCAATGCCCTAGCACCTAGCTCCAGACTTTGGGTTATGCAAGAAAAATCAATCCTTTTTTCTTAAAGCCACCCTTAGTCAAGTTTCATTATTTGCAGACAAAAGTATTCCTAACTCATGCCCCAGAATAGTCCTTTCCTTCCAATATCTCTCCATCAACTCAAAGTAACCACCTTGCTCCATTCCCACGCCCACCTTCTGTGAGGCCCTCCCCTCCCTAGTAATCCTTAACCCACACATAAAATGGTGACTCAGGCGACATCTTTTGGATAGCAATACTAAGTGTGTTCAGATTCAGTGTCAAGCCCTTCTCTTCTGGCTAATTACATCTAGCTCTGACCACACTAGACCGCAGGCTTGTCTCATCACCACAGCTCTCTGCAGAGAGCTCCCATAATGCATAAGTGCAGAGTGGCCAAGTCTGTGCGGTTTTTGACACCAACTTTCACAGCTTATCTCAAACCCCACACCTCCATGAAGTTCCCCCTCATCACCCCAGCATAAAGTGACCTCCCTATCTTTGACTGCCACTTATGACTGTACACTCCATCAGTGCTAAACACTTCTGGCACTGTATGCATAGGTCTCGGTTATCTTTCACCTCAAGAAATCTTCCCTGACCCTCTCAGTCTCAGTTAGATACCCCGATACCAACTCTTACAATGCCCTCTGATGCCCACTAGCAAAGTCCTCACCACACTTTTGCCACCTTCTGTCAACTTCTCTACATCCTCCAATAAACTATGACCTTCTTGAGACAGGAATGGATGATGCCTTACTTATCACATAGATCAGTTCTTAAGTTGGGCCTGGTACATATTAGTTGCTTAATAAATATTTACTGAATGGATGAAGAATCTTATCTCCCCATCAAAATATCAAGCTCCTTGAGAACAGGAGTCTAGACTTTTGCCTTGTTGTATCCCTCAAGTGATACGCACAGTGAGCTTATAATAAATATTCGGTTAGTAATTTGTATGGAGACAAAACCATGTTTTACTTCAATAACTTGCACTTGACAACTAAGGAACATGATTTTGTTGGTATATGCCCATATATAAACATCTAATCATGAAGTATGTATATATGGACATATACAGCACCTAGCCAGGGGTACCAAGTGGAAACTTGGCCTGACAATTTTTTCCCACCAGTGGTTTGACTTGACCCTCCGATTGCCTGCATCATGCAGACATAGCCTCTATTATTTTCTTACCAAAAGCTTTGCAACAAAAATCATCAATAGCTAAAAGGAGCCACTTCAGAAGAAGCTATCAAATGAAGCGGAGCAAGACGAGAGGGGGAGGTATTACCACAGGTAAGAGAAAGCTGCCTTCCAAGGCTAGTTTAACATTAATGCAAATTCCGGTGACATTACTCACAAGAAGTCTACAGTCTACCAGGATATTGCTAGTGATGTTCTCAAGAAAAAGACAGCCTTGCAAAGCACAATCCATCACTTACAGCAAGGGCTGACCACTCAGACATGATGGTTCCAACCTAGGTGTTCAGGATATTTAAACGGATTACCTCGGTCCCCTTTCTTCCAGGTGGGAAGTGGTAGGTAGCCAAGTAATTCTCCTAAATCCAAATAGAAAGTCACGTAAGGGTGAGGAAGGGGTCGAGATGCTCACAGTGCTGGCTGGGGAGGGCCACGTGGCAGGTAAGCTGAGCAACTAGGGTACATGTTTTCAAACAAAGGAGAAGGGAAAACCCTGACAGGGCATTTCTTAGATTAAGAAAATGAAAAATCTAGGGAAGAATATCTCCTACGGGAGAGAGTAATCTTGTAAAAAGTAAAAAAGAAAACACCTGTGGGTCTTCTAACACAACACTTCAAGCTGGACTGGAAAATATACGAAACACCCAAAGTATGACTATTATTGCATTACAATCTTCAAGCCGAAAGGAGACCTAATGCACCCTGAGAAAACAGTGAGAGTTTTGCCAAAGCTCAAGTTTCTCTTGGGCCTCAAATACTAAAGCAACGTTTAGTCCCAGTCCTTTGAAATGTGGAGAGAAGGCATCAGAAGAGCATTAAGTAAAAAAAAAAAAAAAAAAAAAAACAGGATTGTATGTTCCTAGCATTCAGTTGACAGCAGATTTATAAAAAACTGGATTAGTATTTCTACTTTGCCCTTATCTGCACCCCAAAATATCCAATCAAAAGTGATTGTTGCCAGAGCTCACAGAGACTGCTGGGCCTCTGGGGAGGTGGTATTGATCTCCTACCAGATGTTATGGGTTGAAATATGTACCCCTAAAATTTATATGTTGAAGTCCTAACCCCCAGTACCTCAGAATGTGACCTTATTTGGAAATAGGGTCATTGCAGATGTAATCGGTTAAGATGAGGTCATACTGGAATAGGGTGGGCCCTAATCCAATATGACTGGTGTCCTTATAAAAAGGGGAAATTTGGAGATAGACACACATGCAGGAAGAATACAATGTGAACACCAAGGCGGAGATCAGGGAAATGCATCTACAAGCCAAGGAAAGCCAAAGATTGCCAGCAAACCACCACAGGCAAGGCAAGTGGCATGGAACAGAGTCTCTCTCACAGCCCTCAGAAGGAAAGAACGCTGCTCACGCCTTGATGTGATCGCAAACTTCCAGCCTCCAGAACGGAGACAATAAATTTCTGTTGTTTAAGCCACCCAGGTTTTGGTATTTTGTTATGGCAGCCCTAATGCATCAGATTAATAACCAAGACCTCCGATGGTTGAATTTCCAAGGGCTCACCTCCACAGACTGTCTTACCACCGCTGAAGAATTACCTACCACTGCCTTGGTTTTCAGAGTTATCTTCTTTAAGTCGCCTTCTCATAACATCATGCTGTAAACTTCAAATATGCACAATCAAATTTATTTTATCAAAAGTTGCCTTTTTTGCCTCTGGCCCGTTCCATTCCATAGTTGAGAAAATCTGTGTTTACTAATTTCTAAGATGGGATTGATACAAAGCCATCTGTTAAACGAGAAATATTCCTGTATATATGAGATAATCAACAAATATGTTTCCAATTAATGATTTTTAAATTACTATTTAAATATTGACTTGGACTGTGCCCATATGATGTCAAAATAACTGATTTGTATGTGAATATTTCAGTCAAACAATTAGCTGTTTTGTGTACATAATGCCAAATAATGTGGTTGACTGCTGTTCGATTGCCAGATTGACTGGATTGACCAGTGGTTTTTGGCATCATAATGTGTAGCCCAGATTCCTTTATGAATACCAGGAGACCAAGCCAGAGAAATAAAAAGGTCTTTCTTTTCTTTAAACTCCCAAGGACTATTAATAATGAAGTATTATAGTAGAGGAGATGTTTCACCTAGAAAGTATCACTTAATAATATTAGCTAATAGTGTTTCCTGTGGGATTTTTGTCACTACCTTATTTCGTCTTTATTGTACTATAGGGAAGTCATTTCCGTGGTTTAGGTGATACCAACTGCTTTATAGAAACCAAAGTATTATCGTTCCAGGTGAGGCAAACCAAACACTATGCCTACCAGACTGACAATAAATAGGGAGGCGAGGAAGTCGGGGAGGGGTCGTAAACACATACACTCTCATTTTCCTCTTCTTCCCATCCCCTAATTTTTTTCACCACCCATTTACCAGAATGATGAGGACTGGATGGACAGATGTAAGGTGGGACTGGAAGGAGTACATGGGGAAGAATAGTTTGAACAGGAGAAAGGGGAACACATGAACTGGGGAGCTTCCAAGTGGGTCCAAACCAGACCCGCTATTGTAACTCAAGACTCTGGACCTCTGCCCACCGTCAAAGCCATAAATCACAGTTGGCATGTTTTTGCCTCCACCTTCTTTCTTTCCCCTTCTGAGTGTAAAATGAGAGTGCATGGTAGTGGTCCCTATAGTCCATCTTTGCTGGTCCATGGCCTATAAGAATACCCCTGAATTGGAGATTTTATGGAAGGTTGGGGGTGCCACAGCAAGACGTGGACATGACAATCTGAGATTCAGGATCCCCAAACAAAGAGCCTCCCACACCTATCTAAGTAATAAAATGGTCCAATCCAATACATTTTCTAGACAATCTCACTGATTCTTATTAGGATATTATGGGGATTTTCAAGTAACATGTTAAGATATTTTTTAAAATGTTATTTTACCAAAAAGGAGAACTTAAAAGATAGACAAACGAACAATGAGATCGCAAAGGTTTGTGAAACTAGCATCCAGTAATAAGCAGAGAAAAAAAACCTAGCATGTATAATGATTTAAAACAAACAAGCACACACACACAAAAAACATTGATGGTGGGAATGTATAATGGTTCAGGCACTTTTGAAAACAGTTTGGCAGTTCCTCAAAATGTTAAGCATGAAGTTACCATATGACCCAGAAATTCCACTCTTGGGTATACACCCAAAAGAAATGAAAACTTATGTCCATACCAAAACTTGTACAAGAATATTCACAGCAGCATTATTTATAATAGGACTAAAACTACTTCATTAAAATGATCTCAAATTTATACTGCCTCTACACAGGTATCAGTGAAAGAATGAGTGTGTAATACTGTAAAATGTTGGTCTTATTTTCTTCAATGTGATTGCTAACTGTGTTAATTAAAGCAAGTTTGTGCACATGCGCTCGAGCAAGTGTGTGTGTGTGTGTGTGTGTGTGTGTGTGTGTGTGTATGTGTGTGTGTTTCCTAAGAGAAATATAAGCTGTCATAAGGGAAGGGAGGCCTTATGTATAGAGTGCATGGTCTTTGATCACCTTCAGAGATGGGTTCGAGTAGGTCATCAGAAGGAAAATCCTCAGGTTGCATTGTAAAGTAAAAATAATTGAGATGGGCCAGGCTTGTGCCTGTAATCACAACACTGTGGGAGGCTGAGGCAGAAGGATTCATTGAGGCCAGGAGTTCCAGACCAGCCTGGGCAACACAGTGAGACCTGTCTCTACAAAAAATAAAACTAAGACTAGCCTGGTACAGTGGCACGTGCCTGTAGTCCCAGGTACTTGGAAGGCTGAGGCAGGAGGATGCCTTGAGCAGTGGAGATCAAGTTTACAGTGAGCTATGATCAGGCCACCGCACTCCAGCCTGAGCAACAGAGCAAGACTCTGTCTCAAAAAAATAATAATAATAATTATCATTATTATTGAAATGAACCAAAGACAGGAGGTTTTCCAGAGAAATCTCACCCATGAAAGCCAATCATTTCCTCCCTTCCTCCTTTTCCTCATCCTCCTGATTTATCTCCTTTCCTTCTCCAAATGAAGTTGTCTTTTTCTCCGTTATTCAATTTCTACATGGCCACCAGATTTGTAAAACACAAACAAACATGAACCCAGCCATAAACTCCCCTATTTAAACCCTTGGAATGCCTCCCCATCCCCTTGAGAATAAATACTCAGCTGTTTATCTAAGCTTGTAAATTCCTGTTTAACCCAGCTCCTATCTACTTTTTCAAACCCTTGCCTATCCATCCTGAACTATTCATAGTTCTCAAAACAAGCTAAGCTCTCTATCCCATCCTAATAATTTCATATGTTATTTCCTCTGCCTGGGATATTCTTTCTCTCCACAGTGGCTTAGCTAACTCTTTTTCTTAACAGCTTTATTGAAGTATAATTTACATACCATTAAGTTCACTAGGCTTGACTAACTGCTAACCTTTGAGACTCCATTTGGATGTCATCTCCTGTTTTCGGTTGGGTTCCCCCAAAGACAGATCCTGAAACAAAGATGTGGATGCAAGTGGTTTATTTGGGACAAGATTCTCAGCACAGCGAGGAAGTGGAGAAGGGAGACAGAGAAGTGAGAAAAGTCTATAAAGTGTGTGCTAATGAGCATGAGCGTGTTATTGCTGTGGACCACTAGGGCCCCACACTGCTGGGAATTCTTTGAGAACCCATGGGAAATGCACCTCCGAGTTGCCCACAAAGAGGCAAAGAAGCCTGGGTATTTATCTATTTTTCCTATCCCTTATTAATCACGGTTCACTCCTAAGAGTGTTAGCTCTCTGGCACTTCCTGTGTGTCCCATGGCCAGAGAATATCTCAAACAGACAGGCAGGAAGCCATAAAAATATACAGGAATGGCCTGGAGTGAACTTCCAGGGTGGGCCAAGAGGCTAAGGATGGAGCACCAGACAGCATTTGTACACACATCCTCTTTAAAGCTTGCCCAAACTCTACCTCTGCTTTTCCGTCTGGGTTAGAGGAACCTTCTCACGGATCCCATAGCACACCAAAGTCCCTGCCGCACCTCAAAAGTTTCTTATTTCACTTGTCGACCTCACTTCACTGGACTACGGACACCTTGAAGGCAAGGTGTTTACATTTCTTCATGCTCAGCATTTAGCAAAGTGCCCTGGACCTAGCAGGCCCAACAATGTATGTGGCTGTTTCAAAGCACTTTACATTCATCACCAAGTTTTACATCTGAAACTCTCCTTAGCAAGGACATATCATCATCATCTTTATTATTCTCATTTATGGACAGAAATCTTAAATACAGTAATGTAACAGAGCTAGATGGAGGGCCATATCTGCTGATGGCTAGGCCAGTACCCAAACTACTTTAGTTCCTGCTGCTTGGGGTAATGGAGGTAATGGCTTTCACCCGAAGCTAAACGTTTCAAACCATAGAAGAACAGGGTTTTCCATGTCTGGAATAATACTCTTTATGATATTCAGAAGATGCCTGAAGGTGGAAGCAAAGCAGCCCTAGAAATGCCAAGTCCTGTGTCTTGTCTGAAAAAGGGAGCTTTAGTTTTTTTTTATTCTCCCACTTAGCCTCTCCAGAGCTGCCTCCTGATTTAACTTCTCTACAGTTCTAATATTTGTGAATATGTAAATTAGATTTTACTATTAATTAATTCACCAACATAATGCCATTCACTAGAAGGAAATGATCAGCCATGGGGAACAGAATGCCTTGTAGCTCTGTCATTTTTAAAAGTCAAAGCAAGAAGTACACAGTTCTAATAACAGAAGGGATGAAGTGCTTTGTTCGTAGGTTATGCTCTGGAGTACGATTTTTAAAAGGATTAAATATATAAACATCAAAGAAAGACTGCCCTGAAGCTAAGAGTTGTATCAGGAAACCCCCTGTTTTCTTATGTCCCCTATGTTCAAACCTAAGACAATGGATCTGGTGATTAGAATGGTCTCCGTTCACTTTATACAGTAAAGTAAAGGAAGAGAATTAAAGAAGCTTTCCCTTAGCAATACAATGACTACTGGTGAGCCACTAAAAGATGGAAAAATTTCAACATGCATAAGGTCAGAGTCTAGTCAGTTGCTTTTTCCGTTATGTATTTTGGAAGCACTTGACAGTTTCCCGTTTTAACATTTTGAGGGATTTTTCTTAGTAGAATTCAGACAAGGACTGCAGAAGTTTTGCCATCTGCAAAAAGAGTGGGTTGGATTAGATTAGCAAACACTTTGGGTTCCATACAATATTTTTTTGTTGGTCCACAGAACTGCTCTAAAGAACATCAACATTAGAAATGAATACAAACACTGAAAAACTTATTAATGGATAGGCCACAATATTGCCACTTTACAACACTATTAAATGAATAGCAAATACAGAAATAATATCAAATTGTTTATAATATTAATGGCACATTATATTAGCTGATTAAGATGTTTTGACACATTATAATATCCAGTCAAGGCATTTTAGAAAGCAAATAATCAAGTAATTTTTTGCTTAAAAATAGAGTGACTGAACAGAAAAACACGTATTTGGGTATCAGATAGTCCTGAGTTCTATTTATACTTCCATTACAGTGTAACCCTGGACAAAATATTTAATCTCCTCAACCCTCAATTTCCTCTCTTTAAAATGGGTTTGACAATACTTAATGGCCCACAGAGTGATTTTGCAAATTACATAAGCTAAGATATTTGAAAGTGCCTAGGGCTAAAATTGGCACATAAAATGCATAAAAATGTTCTTTTCCCATTTTCTATAATTCCTGTAAATGTTCAGCACAATTACTCCTAAAATGCAAGAGATTATATTTTGGAGTCATTTCTAACATTTCCCTTTAAATGTCCCCCTCCCCATACAAACACATCACAGGGCATAAAAGTATTGGGCACAATTTGAAATAAGATCATATTGGATCAGTGGTCCATGAATTTGAATTTATTTACATTTTAATTGGCCTGGATTAGAAAAGATGATAAACTCCTGGATTATATTAAAGAACTTCTTTAGTCCTAAAATTTCTCTAAAACCAACTTGAAGTGACAGGGGCTGGAAAGGGTCGGAGCAGCTAGATTGAATCAGATCTGTCCCTGGTGCTGAAAGTAAAGTGAAAAATGTTCCTAAACTCTCCTCATTTAGATGCAGCGGAGGGAAAACTGGTGTGACTTTATGAAAAACCTGCATTATACTTTGTTTGCTATTAGGAAAGTGACATTCCTCAGGTATCCCCAGAATAGAATGATCATTCTCTTTGACCAAGCTTAAAATTTTAGGACCACCCAAAGAGAAGACAGAGGAAGGAGACCTCTACCAGCCTAGCCCAGTGATCAAAAGGCTATCAAAAGGCTGACGTGGGCTGAAACAGGATTCCCTGCCCATCACTTGAGTTACAGATTAGTTTTTAAATGCATATACACTTTACTGCTTTTAATGTCCCAAGTACGTCAAACTATTCCTTGTAAAATGTGTCTAAACCAGTGTCCCATTCGGCCCACTTTAACAAAAAGATGCTCATTGATAATTAGCAACATTCATTTGCATAATAAAATGTACACATCCAATTAAAAGGGTTTCTCTTAAATCAGCACCCCCATCTATCTTATTTACAGCCCAAATATCTCATTTGAATTAACACACATTTTGAATATGTGAAATCACAATTGTTAACTTCTTCCTTTATTTTATCACTGATCGCTGGTTCCAATAAAAGGATTTTAAAAGTATTTGTCTAAATGTGGCAACACCCTCATCTTCCTTGAGTGATTTATGTTTTTTACTCTAACAAGCCACCAACACGTATTTACTCAAGCCGGCTCTGCAAGTCCTGACATTGAGGGTCTGAAGTTGAAATCAAAAGTTCAAAGTAAGGTTCTTGGCCTTTAGAAAATTAAAATCTTAAGAGAATAGGAAATATATATACATACATACACACACGCGCGCACACACACACACACACACACACACACGCACTATAAGATAACAAAGAAACTCAAAAGAGTAATAAGGAAGATGTAACTCTAGGTTAAAGGTATTCTAAGACCAGGGACCAACCAGATATCATCTATGCTTTCTGTGAGCCCCACACACCATGGTCCAAGACCTCTTTTCTGGCATTTACCTTACACAGGTTTATATTTTAATTCTCTGTATATTTCCTCAACCATATTAGACTACAAATTCCTTGAGAGCAGGGAATGTCTTGCTCGATTCCTCCTAGTCTAGTCCTCAACCACAGTAGGAACTTGCTCCCTGAAATAATTCAAATAAAATTGCTCAACAGAGTTAAATTAATCAATGTCGGTTATAGTAGTCGGAGAAAGGTTATTAGACATGTGGTCTGGGATTTTGAGAGAACCTTGAAGGATGGAAGGATTTTGAAAAGTGCAGAGAAGGTATGGCCATGCTTTCTGTTAGGAGAAAAAAGCAAAACAAAGGTTTGGACCTGGCCACCTCAACCTACCAGTGGCATTGTGAGCACAGACATCCAGAGAATGTGTGAATGCGTGCCAAAATGTTTTCCCATGAATCAATGCATGAAATATCACTCTTTTAGCCCTGAGTTCTATGTTTATTCAGGAAAATAAGTTTGCACGGCTTTTTTTCCTTACATCCTCATGGATCATTCTTCTAAAAGACTCATGATGATATTGAGAGCCTGCTAAGTTGGCAGAACATCCTGAAAGACCCAGACACACAATTAGCACACTTTTGAGCAGGGATCATCCTACACAGAGCAGTGTGTCTCTTTATCTTAAGCAGACTATTAGAGCTTGCCACAAATGCTTTCTCTCTTCAACTGCAAGTTTAAACTACCTTTAGAAGTCTCCCTTTGGGTACCATTTTGGGGAGTACAGTGTTGCTCTGCATAAAACAGCTTCTTAGTCAAAACAGAGCTGAGACCCAGTAGATATTTTATGGAGACATCCCCACTCAACTCTCATGTTTGCCAGAGGAGCTTCTGCATTTTGAAAGCATAATCCTTGCTATACTTTGGCCTTCCCTGCATGTGTTTCCATGTCCAAGAAATCTTACCTAGATCTTTTAGGATGGCAGAAACATTCACCACTTAGCAATGTATCAATGTTATTGAGATTAGGATGGCATAAAATAATGATAAACACACAATACTAAGTGCCACCTTCAATTGCAGCCTCCCAAATATCCTTTGCATTATATCACCTGCTATGCATAGTGACTTCATGGTTGACTTACAACTGTTTAGATTTAAGATATATGCATGAAAATATTTTGTTGTTTCTCAGGCCCAAAATGGTGGTGTGATTAAAAGCTAATGCTTGAAGCATTTGCTGGATAAGAGTAGACCCTTATTTCTAATCTTATCAAACCAAATAACCTTTTTAAAAAAATCCATACTCTGCATTATGATAAATCTCTCTGGCGTATCTGAGCAAGACTGAGCCAAGACACTGATTCCAAAGGTAACACATGATAGAAATCCCTGTAAAGTAGGATTCAGTATTTTATCAAATAATTTAATCTGGGTGAAAGAAAGCCCTTGTCCCTTTCGATTTAACAATAATTAGAAAGGCATCTGTTAGGAGTAGTGTACTTCGGTGGTGGATATTTGACCCTAAAAAAATAATTAGAGAAACAGGCAGAGATTTATATACAGGATGTTCATCTCAGTGTTATTTATAGTAGCAAAATTAAAAAACAAAATGTCCAAAATATGGCATAAGTTTAATAAAGTTCAGCCATATTATGGAATTCTATGCAGCCATTAAAATCTTTTATAGCAATATTAATTGACATGAGAAAATGCTCATGGGAAATGCTTAATGAGAAAAAAATGGTTACCAAACAGAATGTTTACTATGATACTCAATTTTAGAAAAAGAAAGTGTATAAACATTGTATATACATTGTCAATATCCTCCTGCCAAAGACCAGTAGGATCACACCAGTAGTTGATCAAGCCGGGTTTATTTCTGGTTGCAGCAAGGGAGAACACACACCATAGAGAACTAAGGGGTGTCTCAATAAGAGGCTGTTAGAAAGGACTTATCATAGGATTTGGGCTTGTATTAAGTGACTTGGGGAAAGGTTGAAGTCAGCAGGGGGGCTTGCTCTGAATTGTATGCCATCAGGAAGCAGGGATAGTTTTATGATTGGATGTCTTAATGAATCTTTATCTAGAGGGAGAGAAAACTAGAACAAGGCTAAAGCTGTAATTTGTTTTAAAAAGACCACAATTGCTACTCACATTAGCCAGGGTAAGGACATGTTTAGTCATTTTTGTGGTTTGGACAAGGTTCATGTTTTCTCTGTGCTCAGACATGATTATGGAGTGGTCCTAATTTTGTCTTAATCCATCAAAGTTAAAGAATGCTCTTATCTGACATTAATGTTTTGGGAAATGGTTTATGTTCAACAAGAGAACACCAAAGCTTGGTTATGAGTGCCAGGCCAGCTCCTAGCAACACCAAGGCCCTGTCGATAATACCAGGCCAGCTCCTGGATGTCAGGGACTGATTTTATTTTCACACACACACATATAGAAAAGACTAGAATTATTAAAAATATCATTTATCAAATGCTTGTGATATTTCAGGCACTGTTTCAAGTGCTTTACATCTTCTAATCTATTTAATCCTCACAGCAACTCTATGGGTTCAGAATTATTATTATTCCCATTTTCCAGAAGAGAAAAACTGTGGCATAAAGAGGTAAATTTATTCACCGAATGCATTGTAGCTAGTAAGTGGTGGAGAAAGGATTCAACGCAGTGGCTACAGAACCAATAGCTTTAATCTCTATATTATATCATCTACATGTACAATTAATTATCAACAGAGGTTAACCTTGAAAATTAGTGGGTGTGCACAGATACAGGTGTTTTTCTTCCTTCTTTTTCTTGTTCTTATTTTCTAAATTGTCTAAAATTAATATGTATTAATTTTTAATCAGAAAAAATAACAATTTGCGAGCATACTGATGGAAGCTCTGTTCACAAGGTCACTGTCACAAATGCAAACCCAAGTCTTTGGTGGTGGCAATGCTCTCTTGAACATCTGAATCAAAAGACAAGAAAAATCAGGAGGAGGCAACACTATCCCTCCCTCGCTCCCTCCCTCCAACTCAATTTAGACAACACTAACTAGTTTAGACAACACTAACTAGATTGCCCGCAGTAAAAGGTGGTCCGATATCCGTTCTCAGGCAGTTCTGTCTCTGAACTGAAAGCGGCAGGGTGGAAGTTCCCCCAGAGTATACATAAGGACAATTAGGAATAGAGTTGGGAGGATTAGAGGAAAATGCCTTGGTCTCTAAGGAAAGGCCTTTGCCGTGTGGGAGGACAGCGCTCCCGCCCCCACCAGCTGAGCAATGCAGGGTTTCTGCCGCTCTGAGATTCAGCCCAGGCGCTGAGAGAGGGCACTCTGCTCTTCAGCCTGCCTGAGAGCTGACATTAAGAGGCTGGAAATTCTAGGGACGAGGGTGAACCAAAGTTGGGAGGGAACCACTTGAGGGTCAAAGACTTCATGATGAAAAGAACTTCGCCAAAATGTTAAAGGCGCCCGAAGAGACCCGTCGGCTGGTTTTCTTTCTCTTACTTTTGTCCCTGCGCTAGCATCAGGACACACGAAACATCTCTGTTCGTTCCCTGTGCAGAGACTGATTTTAGGCCTCCTGAGAGGTGCCCACCCACTAGATGCCGCTGGCTTCGTCTCAAAGAGCTGGGTTCGCAGTATTCCCACAGCCACCCCTCTCCCCGCCCTTCCGTCTTTCCGTCTGCCGGGGCTAAGAGCCACGCAGGGCATCCACCCTGTCATTTAGCACCTCGGCTGTGCAATGGTGGGTGGTTTCCCAAAGCGCGTGCCCTCGCAGCCACTCGCGCTCGCCTCGCCACTTGCAGGGGCACAAGTCAATGAGGCTTTTCCCTCCGCGATCATCGTGAATCAGCAAAGCGCTGCAGAGCAGCGGCGTCTCCGCGAGCAGAAATTAAGATGCTGGGGGAAGGGCACGAGTGGAGTGTGGCGGGGGAATATCTAGCCCCTTCAAATGTGTCCCTCCCGAGGATGGCAATACTGAGGGAGAAGGGTAGGCTGGAAGCCGCTAGACTTAAGCGTCCTGGGGAGCCTTTGGAAACAGAGAGCGGGGTGGGGGGACAGCGAGGAAGAGCAGAGAACTCCTTCTCCGAGAGACGGGTGGAAGGACCTAAGGCGCGCAGGCAGGTGCGCCAACGGGGTGGGCAGCGCAGCAGGTGCAGATGTTGCTGAGGGACGACATAGGAAGGAGGGTCTGGTATGGAGGGAGGGAGGAGAAGATTTTTAAAAAGAAGGATTTCCCACCCCGTGACTTCCTTTTTCCAACGTGCAAGTTCCCAAGTTCAGTTTGAGAAGTGGAGGGCTGCTTCGCGTAGGGGAGTCTGGAATGGGAACGTTAGGGAAATGCCTCCCTGAGGCGCGTTCTCCCACCCATTCCTCCCTCTCTCTCCCCCTCTCTCACTGCCTCGCGCTCTCTCTCTCTCCCTCTCTGCCTCTGTTCCTCCTCTTCTTCTTCCTCCTCCTCCTGTCCCTATTTCGCCTTCTTTCAGCTTTGATTAATATGCAAGTCCATGCTCAGTAGTGCGGGCCACCGCCTCCCGCTCGACCCTTGGCGCTGGGAGGCTGAGCAGGAATGGGATGGGGAGGTCGAGTGCTCAGAGCGCAGACAAAGCCAAAGAACCCCTTGTCGCGCCCAGGTCCCCACGCCCTCCCTCCCCTGGCCAGAGAAAGCGCCTCAGTGACCAAGACTCCGAGATCCGGCTCGGTCTGCGTTGCAGTGGACGGACCCAGAGGCTTGGAGCGCGAAACGAAACGCGCTAAATTGTACCTGTGCGTGGCCGTTCCCGCCGCCGCCGCAGGTCTATCCCGGGCCCGAAGCCGGCGCCCGCCTTCTCAGGGAATTCTCTGGAGGGGGAGTGCGAGGGGAACCACAGTGGCTGCCGGCTAGCTCACGGCTGGCGCGCACAC
This sequence comes from Indri indri, assembly GCA_004363605.1. NCBI lineage: Eukaryota > Metazoa > Chordata > Mammalia > Primates > Indriidae > Indri > Indri indri. The sequence continues at coordinate 27,542 of RJWJ010007339.1, forward strand.
ACACACGCCCAACTTTGCCAAGCTGTCGGCGCCCCCCGGGCTCCCCCGCGCCCCCTGCGGCTCGACACACTCGGAGACTTGTATCTCTTGTGGTCTGAGATAAGGTTTCCCCAAGTCTCACACCCTCGCGTGTGGAGAAGAGGGCGGGGTGAGGGAGAGAAGAGGGTTAACGCTACTGACTCCCTGGCCAGCCTTTCTCAAACACTCGACACCCGCAGAGACGCCCGCGCTAGCCCCGCCACACCAGGTCCCCCAGACCTGCCAGTGACGACAGAGAGAGGAGGAGGAGGAGAAGGCCGGGCGAAGACCCGGGAGCCTAGGAGCCCCGGAGCCCAGGAGCCCTAGCGATGGACGGTTCCATCGGCTGACCATCATTATCAGCACTTTATTACTGGGGGATTGGGTAGGGAGCTTGGGGGGTGTGCAGCAGAGCCACTCAGCCCCAATCCACTCTGGAGCGACCATAAATTAGGGGCAGAGAGATTCTCCACGGACACCTTTTGAGTGGACGTGCTCCAGACGCACACCCGGACCCTGTGGTCCCGCCAAAGCTGCAGTGTTGGGGGTATTTTAAATGGCTCTTACTTGGGAGGAGGCGTGATTTCCACGTTCGAGCGTCTTCGCTCCCCACCCCCTCTCAGCACCAGCCAGTGCGCGCCACCACCTGAGCCTGGCGAGAGCCGGGGCGCACGCAGTCTTCAGCCAGCTCCTTTCCGCCTCTGGGGAGACTTGGCTCTCGGCGGGTCCGCCCGACGCCCCCCCCCCACCCCCGGGAGAACTCTTTACTTTTTGTTTGGAAAATCGGGGCCATTTCTTTATTTATCTCTGGGTCTCCCAGGAGGAGGACAGGGGAGGGGAGCGCGAGCTCGGCGGGCCGGGACGGGGGAGGGGAGCGCCGGGAGGGGAGGGGACTGGGTGTAGCCTGGAATTCTCCGTCCTCGTGTTCCTGGGCTGGCGCGCAGAGTCTCCTGGCGATAGCGCCGCCGCCGCCGCCGCTCCCCGAGCCACCCCGTCGTTGGCCTTGGGGGTCGGGTGAGTGGGGTCATGACGCGCCGCGGGGGCTGCTCCGGGCCCCGCCCGCACTGAGAGGGGACGCGGCGGCGACGCCGCGCGGAGCCCCCCGGGCGGGGAGGCGGCGGGGGTTGGGGAGGGCGCCCGGGCTAGGGCGGGGTGGGGGCGGCGCGGAGGCCGCCAAGCTGGGGGGCTCTCTGGGAGGGCGCGGCCGCGGGCAGGAGGGCGTGTCTCCGGCCCGAGGGGACCCTCCCGAGGCGCGGCGCGGGACTACCCGATGGTGGTGCCGCGGCTCCGGGAGAGCTCAGGGTCTCGCCTTCGCCGCCGCCGCCGTCGCCGCCGCCGCGGGAGCCACCGCCGCCGCCGCCGCCGCCGCCGCCGCCCGAGCCCGCGCCGAGCGTGCGCCTCGCCCTCCTCCCGCGCCCGCTCTGCTCTAGGATGCTGCGGCAGGTTCTGCACAGGGGCTTGAGGACGTGTTTCTCCCGGCTCGGCCACTTCATTGCCAGTCACCCGGTCTTCTTCGCCTCGGCGCCGGTGCTCATCTCCATCCTGCTCGGCGCCAGCTTCAGCCGCTACCAGGTCGAGGAAAGCGTGGAGCACCTGCTGGCGCCCCAGCACAGCCTGGCCAAGATCGAGCGCAACCTCGTCAACAGCCTCTTCCCGGTCAACCGCTCCAAGCACCGGCTCTACTCGGACCTGCAGACCCCTGGACGCTACGGCCGGGTCATCGTCACCTCCTTCCAGAAAGCCAACATGCTGGACCAGCATCACACCGACCTGATCTTAAAGGTGAGATGGGGCGGGGGGGCGGGGGGAGGCGGGTGCCGGCAGCCTCCGCCGGCTTCAGCGGCCGCGGCTGGGCTGGCTCTGCGCTGGGGTCCCAGCTGAGAGCGCCACCTCTCCTATCCCAGGCGCTTGCCGCAGGGGCTCCCCTGCACCGCGCGCCCCAAGGCGGTCGAACGGAGCCTCCCAGACTCCTGAGAAGGGAGCGTCCGGTCCGGGTCCGGCCCAGCCGTGGCCCTGTCCGCGTCGCCTCCGCCGCCACCCCGCAGTTGCTGCAACAGTTGGGGCGGCGGCGGCGGCCACGGTGCTGTGGTCGGTGCGCTTGTTTTGGTCACAGTGGGCCTGGGGGCGGGGAGGTTTTGGGTAACTGGGCCAGGAAGGAGTAGAACAAGAGAAGATATTCTAGACAGTCCTGCTACTTGAGAACAAAATACTATGCTTGGAGGGGATCCTGAGATACCCCTCCCTGTCCCAAATTTTTTTTCTCCCTTCCTCTGGCCCCCCGGAGTGTTTGGGGAAAGGCTGCTGGGGCGGGTGGAGGTTGGAGGCTGAAGAAGAATGTGAGGCGAAATGGTGAGGAAAATGCCTCCCACCCACCCAGAAAGAAGTGTGGCCGGTGGCGAAGACAGGGGGGCTTGTCCTGCTGCCCTGTTCCCTCGAGCGAGGGAGCAATCTCTGTCTTCTCGGGTAGGAAATTATGTCTGTAATTCGCAGTTATTTCATCTTTCACAGTAGCTCCTCTCCTCTGAAATGCAAAAACTTTGGGAAAAGAGGGAACTGATCCACTTTTATTTAGGTGCATTTGAGAGGGGGGGTGAGGGGAAGAGCCAGAGGGTGAGAACAGAAGCCATGCTGGATGGCCCTGAGAAGAGCACAGGAAACAGCGCAGCTAGTCAGAGAAACCGGTTGTGCCTCCAGCCGCCGCAGCGGGGAGGTGGGAATTTGTTGTGGAAAGTGAGGTTAATGGTGGTAACTTTCGGGAAGTTCCTAAGAAAAGCAGAGGAGTGAGGACTATAGATGGAAAAGTGGAGATCCCAGCAGAGAAAAGTAAAAATAGGTGAGAATGTTCCGTCTGAACCCCCGTGGGGATTGTGGGGTATGTTTACTTAATGTTCTCTTTTGGGGAGGGCAGACGGAACCAGCCCCAGCTGGGACCCTGGGGCAGAGGCATGGAAGGTGCTGGTTTTGTGTGGGTCTCTGTCCGGATCTGGGAATAGAGGACAGAATTCTAGCGTACTTATCCCAAGCGGAATCTACCAGTGAACATGGAGAACATTTTCCTCTTTTTTTCCTCTACAAGTAACAATTTATCCCTAGAGACAAGCTAATTTTCCTCTATTATTTCCCTCCCTCTGTTTGTTGACATGTTATCAATCAGCAATTAGTAATGAGGGGAATCTGACTAGGGAATCACTGGAATTAGGACCTTTTTACATTGAGTGGCTCATGATATTTTTAATGGCATACAAATCATCACGCATTCACTTATCGCGGAACCTTGGTAACGTTAATCCTGAGATGTTTGCTTTTCTAATAATTATACTTCCAACATCAGAGTGGTTTTTTTCAATACTTCAGTGACCGTATTTTGACACACAGATAAACCGCTCCAAATGCTTTCCCAAGAAAACATGTAGTAGATTCATCACAGGCTTAAGGAAACTATAATTTAGCCAGTCCTGACAGTTGGAAATGCCCCATCTTTTGATGAATGATCTACTAAATGATGTTTCTCTTTGCATTTTTTTTTCAAAGTGATGTTTCCACTGGCTTTTTCCCCCCTAACAAACCATCAAGCCACTGTGACAGGCAGTCACCAGTTACATTCACTCTCAAGGTTAATGAGACATCAACAGGCACATCACATCTCTTTTCAACTGGATTCCTTTTCCCCTATTTGATTTTGATCAGTTCAGGACAGAAAATACTATTATAAGTAAAGTTTGGAACTGGAGAGAGAGGCTGGCTTTGCCTCTGTGCCTAAAGGGCAACTTTAAAGGACAGTGGTTGAATCAGTGGGTTCTTTTAAGAAATGGGATGGTTTTTCATGTTCTAGGTGTCTGGGTAAAATCAAAACCAAGCCTAATAGTGGTCTGAACTCATTTGTAGCTGATGACTCTGGTCAAATGAGTTCATACAGCTTATAAAAACCTTAACTTATGAAACCAGGGAAATTGCCTTTGATGTTAAATTACATATCCACTTTTTCTTTCTTCATCCAACCCTTATTTTTGGTAGGTATAGAGCCTGGGGACAGGAAAAGGGACCTCCAGTAGTCATGGTAATGTAAAGTGTGGGAGTGATCACATCATTTTTTTTTTTTCCATTTAGAGACGTGATGACTTGTCCTTTACAAAAGGTGTCAGGAGTGAAAGAGTCACTGTTACTGCCGTTACTAGTGTTATTCTGATACTTCATTACTGGCATCAAGGATAGCACTGACAGTTAACACTGTACACAACACCAAACAGTCCCTGCCTGTTTTATGGCATGGCATTTGAAGTGAAGTGGACAGAGCATAGCAGGGTTTGAGGTTTTCTGAGGCCCCACTACAAAACTGGAGGAAGTAACTTATCGGGCTATGTAGGGTGCTGCTTCAAGCATGAAGAATAGACCCATTCTTTCCTTATACTGTTTTGGGGTTGTACCTGTTCAGTAAAGGAGATCCTTCTTGGGATATTAGTCCAGCTACTTGCTGACCAAAAATAACCAGGAAGGAGGCGTGATGACAAAAAATGAAAAACCAGTTTGACTTTTTAAAAATGTAATTGAGAGTATTACAGAAAAAAAAATTTACGTTTGAAAATCCAGCTGACCTGGTTTGGAGGAGCTTTCTCAAATTTGTGCAAGTGATGTGATTACAATACTCTGTAGTGTAGAATTTGACCCCACACTACAAGGGAATGACTTTCCCTAGCAGTGGCTGGTTTCCTCTGGAGGCTACAGGGCAAAGATGTAATTTTAAGTAAAAGTGGGTGGGACCTAATGGTGGTAAGGGCTCAACCATTAATTTCTGAACCTCTTTAAATAAATGCTGCTCTTCAAAAGTCTTCATTTCGCTAGAAAATTAAATTTAGCTCATTATATCTTTTAATGGAAAATCTAGGATGTTCATCTCAGAGCAAATTTCAAAGTAAGGCCTCACAAGCTTTTATAGATATGTTTCTTTTCTTCTTTGTGATCACCCAAAATGAAGTGTAAGAAGTGTAATTGATCCAGGCTGTGACCAAAACAATACTTGATTTGTTCCAGTATCATCTGTGTAGAGTGAAGAATCAGTATAGCCCAGTCCTTATGATAATGGTGTCACCTTTATAGTACTTTATAAGTCAAAAAATACAGTATGTTTAAATACAATAAACTGGGAAAAGTACTGTTATCCCATTTTATTGATGGGAAGACTGCTCCTTAGAAGTTAACTGACTTGTCCATGGAAAAAAGACAAGGACAGAACCAGAACTGGGACCCAGGGTTTTGGATTCTAAGTCCAGTGCCCTATAATTGACTTTCATATGATAAACTACTTGAAAGATTTAAAATGTAAATTTTTTTATCCAAATGAAGTATATTTGACCAAAGTCCCATCCCATACCGTTGTTCTAACAGTGGTAATTGGATCATAAGGACATTTTCTTGACTGATTCTGTCTGGTGTCAATTAAAATCCACATATAGAAACTCCAAATGCCAAAAGTAAACCATAAGATATTTGTAATTAGCAATATACAAAGACAGAAGATTTTACTGGAAAAATCTCTGGATGGTTGAGGGTAACTGCTTCCTGTTTGAGTGCCGTTCATTGGCAGGGTCCAGGTGGATTCAACTCTACTGCCTCACGCAGTCCATGGCACATAGTAGCTGCTCAAAAATTACTTGTTGAATGGACCGACCCTAGTTTCCTCAGACATTTATGTGATGGGTAAGGAAAATTCCATAGAAACTACTTTGAAATGTATTTTTTAATAACATTTTTATTTTTACAACTTTACCAGCAGTTTCTAGGCTTCTTTTGTGCAAGATACTATTCTTCCATCCTTGATAACCTCTGCGGTCATAGCAAAGCATATCTCAGTTTTAAAATTGGGTAGGGGCACTTCCTTTATACAACATCTGCTTCTTCAAAGGAAACTCAGGATGTTTTATTCCAAACCAAGGGAAGGACATGTCCTCACTAAGCAAACCTTCTTCCATTTACTAGGGAATGTCATTTTGTTCAAATATTGAGTCTGTTTTATTTAAACCTTTTTATGTTTAAATACATTAAGTAGAATTAAGTTGTGGCTGGGCACTGTGGCTCACGCCTGTAATCCCAGCACTTTAGGAGGCCAAGGTGAGAGGATTGCTTAAGGCCGGGAGTTCGAGACCAGCCTAAGCAAGAGCAAGACCCTGTCTCTACAAAAAGTAGAAAAATTAGCTGGGTGTGGTATAGCCCTAGCTACTTGGGAGGCTGAGGCAGGAGAATCGCTTGAGCCCAAGAGCTTGAGGTTGCTATGAACTATGGTGCTTACTGTACTCTAGCCCAGGTGACTAGAGGGAGACCCTGTCTCAAAAAAAAAGAATTAAGTTGCAAACAAGATGAATAAAATCTAACTTGGAATTATTTACTTCAGGTTTTCCAAGAAGGGCAGCATAACTGCTAGCTCAGGATCACAAGGACCCGATAGCTGGATCAAGATCCCAGTTTTTCCAAATACTGTCTCAACACTTTGAATCATTACAGGAATCACCATCATTTCTTCCTCTACAATCTAAAGATAAGCAAATTCCAGCCTATTTTTGAGCTTAGAGTGTGTTTTTACATTTTTAAAAGATTGTCAACAAAATAAAACAAAAACCAAGAAGACTATGCAGCAGAGACTGTATGTGGCTCACAAAGCCTAAAATATTTACTGTTCTTTACATTAAAAGTTCCTATGTTGTATTCCAAAATTGAATTATTAGAGCAATTTTTAGAAAGTTAATACTGTATGGCAGTAGGTCTCAACCGGGGGTGACTGTGCCCCCCAAGAAACATCTAGCAATGCCTGGAGACATTTTTGTTTATCAAAGCTGGGGAGGGGGCATGTGCTACTGGCATCTAGTGGGCAGAGGCCAGGGTCACTGCTAACCGTTTTATAATGCACAGGACAGCCCCCACAATGAAGAATTATCTGGCCCCAAATGTCAGTAGTGCCAAGGTGCAGAAACGCTCCACTTTGTGTGTGGTTTTTTTGGTTTGTTTTTAGGATTTTATTTTAGCTGAACCGATTATGTAAAATAAAAAGCCAAAGAGAAGTTGATATCCAAAAATCTTATAGAACTTTCACTGGGGACAAATATTACAACTTCTGAGGTAATGCTCTTTTGGGAAGTTGGGCAGAGACCAGATTTTCCAGTATAATCTTTTCCAAGATGCAGTTATCTTGCTCTCGCCTATAGCTCTGTCCCCTGCCACCCACTGTAGAGGAACCCAAGAAACTGAATGCATTATAACTGCTTGAATGACAATACTGCTAAATTGACACTGGCCTTTGAGGCTTGTCAATTAGTAAAGTGCCATTATTGGGATGCCTGAAGCCTCAATCTGTAGCTGTTGCCCACTTAGGCCAGGGTACTTGTGACAGTGTGTAAGACCCTACTGTGAGTGGTGACCTGCCAAGGAGGCAGGAGGCCGTGCTTTGTTGCCTATTCCAGCTGCTCTGCTTTTCTGAGTGTAAAACGACAATAGAAGAGCTTGCATCCGAGGAACGTGGAATCAAAGAACCTTGGGTTTAAAAGGCTCCTTAAAGGTCATCTCCGCAGATGCTAATGCTAGAATCTGCTTTTAGCATCTCAGGGTGCTTTGTCTAGTGACAGGTGCTATGAAGCCTTGGGCAGTCCAGTCCCTTCTGTGAGTTATCCAAGTGGCAGAAACTCTTAGAAAAGATTGAGCCCAGGCCGGAAAGGGCAGCATTTATGCATTTGCTGGACCAGTCAATTGCTTTTTACACTTTATTTTTGCGCTAGAGGAAAATTAAGGAGAGATTGAGATTGCTTTTCATTCTCCTTTCATTTCATAGGTTTGCATCCAAATAATCTAAATACAATCTCATTCTAAGGTTATCTCACTTTGAAGCATGTTTCATTTCTGTGGCTGGCATGTCCAATGCCCACCCCACTTGTCTCATTTAGATGTGGGGAATCAATCTTTTACTTCCCCATTCAGGTACACATTTGGGACAAGCTTTAGTTAAACTTCTAATTTAAGCTGAAATTTAAATATAAAGCCATAGTGTGAGAGGAAGCCCACCTAATGACTCATGGTATCTTGATAGATGCCATATTAGAGTTAGGGAAGGATGATTATTTTTTAAACGAACACAAAAACTGAACCTTTCAGGATTCACCAGCCCTATAAACCTCACGGAATTGTTGAGCATTGGTGACTCCTTGATAAGTAAGAGAAGGAGAAGTAAGCTAACATGAGTTATTTGTTTTCTACCTGAGTGGTTGCACCATCCTTTGGTACCAGAGCTAGGGAAATGTGAGATACTGGTGAGCCGATCAACTTTGACTTTGTGGGATGTGCCATCTGGTGCCTAACTTTGGGGCTCAGTGTGAGCCCCAAGTGATACTTGAAATAGGCTTAAAGCAGACCTTTGAAGTCACCTGCCTGCAGCACTGCCTGTGTCACCACGACATACCCGGAAGGCCACAGAACTACTGAGGAATCCTGCCAGACTGATTTAATGACCAGCAGGGGGGGTGAGTAATCTCTAACCTTTAAAAGACAAGAAAAGAAAAAAAGGAAATCAACACCAGTTGTTATTTCATATGGGAAACCTTGAATAATAAGTCATGCTTTCAACTTCGGAATTCATATTTTGAACAAAAGGAGGCAATGAGGGAATAGAGAAGCTATTTTTCTCTTCTTGCTCTCTAAGAAATCCTCTCAAGAATATTGTTTCTGGTATTTTGAAAGATCCCCATTGTTAGATCTTCCACTTTAGGATTAACTCATGGGTTGCAAGTACAGTGGAGATGCAGATTTATTCAAATGCAGTCAGTTATCTTGGGAGGTGATATTAGGAAGGCCAATAGGGGAGTGTGGAAGTAAATAGAGAGTAGCAGGAAGCCAATCAGAGGAGTATTTATCAAGCAAGTGTCCACTGTGGGCAGCCAGGGCTCAGTCTCACTGGGGAACTCTGGGAGACACTGTAGAACATGTGTTCAAGAAATCTCAACTGTGAGTAAAGAAGCTGGATATTTATTTCCCAGCTCCAGCCATCATTGGTTGATCCGGCTGCATACAGGAGCATTAAATCTCTGTCATTTCCATATGCTATATTTGTCCCACAACTAGAATTTAAAAAAAAAAAAAGCCTTGGGCACAGAGCTACAGGTGTTTGTATCAATAGTAAGTGACCTTGGCATGTAGAGGTAAGTGTGAGCTGAGACTATATATGGGTGGAACCCTGAAAGCATCAACCCTAAGTGTCTTACACTCATCCGGAGTCATACATCTAGCGATTTAGGGCTCAGATTTCTAGGAGATATTCATCCCTTCACTCAACAAGATGGCCACAACCTTGTCTCCATGAAGCATACAGTCAAGAATGATCCAGCATAGATGTTTAGTTATTCTTGAGTTTGACAAACACCACTGCATGCTGGTAAAGATGATTCCAAACAGGGCCTAGATGCCACCAGGAGGTGTGGTTTTAGATGCCAAACCTCTGCATTTGAGTGGCACATATCCAATCTTTCTTTCCTTTATGATTATAGGAGTGTGCAGGCCCCCATCTCACAGCCCCTATCTTTACACATCTACTTCTGTTGTTCTTCTCCCTAGAAATACCCTCCCTCCTTCCTTTAAGGTTCAACTCACATGCCTCCTACTTTATGAGGCTTTCTCAGATTCATGGCTTCTTCTCTTCCTTAAGTCTATCTGGATCTCGTTTGTATCCACATTGTTTAATGCTTAACTGTAGACTCTTATATAATTTGCTACGTTGTCATGTGATCATTTCTCTCGAGCAAGATCATGAACTCTTCAAGGGCAGGAGCAATGTCCAATACTGCCACATCTCTACTGGAGCCTACCAAAATGTGGAGTGTGCAGCAGGTGCTTAATAAATTATTGCTGGTTAATGGCTTATAAGATAGGAAATGTGCTCTCCCTCCGTACTGATTTGTTTTGGTCAAATATAATTTTGCCTGGTAGCATGACCATGTGATTTCTTTATATCTATCCTCATTTTTCATCCTTGACAAATCTTAGTTTCAAACTTGTTGATAAGCAATAAGCATCCATTCTCCTGCCAGATCTTGCCGTTTACATGAGGAAAAATTCTTAGAGAACCAAACACCTTACAACTTTCTCTGGTCCTAGTACAGTTTGGGAAGGTGTGAAGTTGATCTCAGTCCCCATTTAGCAGCATATTTCCAGGTGGGAGGGTGAAGCACTCTACATTTTCCAGTGAGCACCATGGAAGTCAGGTCTCTACAGTACACATGCCCTTATTTGCTTGAAGTAAAGTCTCGAAATATTGGCCACACCCATACCAAAATGTAAACATGAAACTATTTCAGCATATTATGGGGGTACAGATGTTTAGGTTACGTATGTTGCCCTTGCCCCCCGCTAAGTCCAAGCTTCAACCACGTCCATCCCCCAGTTTGTGTATGCATATACCCATCTCCTCCTCCTCCCTCCCACCTGCCCAACATCCAATAGATGTTATTCTTATATGTACACTTATATGTTGATCAGTTAATACCAATTTGATGGTGAGTACATGTGGTGCTCGTTTTTCCATTCTTGGGATACTTCACTTAGTAGAATGCATTCCAGCTCTTTCTAGGAGAATACAAGAGGTGCTATATCACCATTGTTTCTTAAAGCTGAATACTGCTCCATGGTATACATATACCACATTTTATTAATCCACTCATGTATTGATGGGCACTTTAAAAAATAAAAAACAAGGCATTCTCCTGACCATAGCACCAATGTTCAAGAGTTCACCATTCTGATGTTACTTAGCCCCTCTCTTCTTAAGACTGAGCCCAGCGTAATAGAAAGTATTGTTCTAAAAGGTGAACTTAAAAAAAATGATACTGGTACAAAATCAGCATGTTTTGGTGAATTTAATGAAAACACTAAAACTGCTAATTTTTTGTATTAAAGGTGGAGATTCCTTTGCCCATTCTTTCTTGAGGCAAGAAAGAATGATTAGAATGAAAGATTAGCTGTCACTAATACCATGGCTTTGTCAGTTCTTTCTAAGTGTTTCAAGAAAAAAAAATGCATCTCTGCTACAGAGCCATCATTATAAGCACTCAGAAAATCTTTGTAATATTTAGTACCTTAGTTTTATCAGGTTTGAGCAGTTGGCTTTTGTTTTGTTCTTATTGTGGTATAGCACCTAGGCAAGTAGTCATACGGAGTAAAGTTTGATTGCTCTCAGACTTTGTAACATGCACACACATCACCTGGGCATCTTGTTAAATATAGATTCTGATTCAGTGGATCTGGGATGGGACCAACAAGTCTACATTTCTAAACAAGCTGTCACCTAACCTCCCTGAAAACAAGATTCCTCATTTGCACTGAGTGTAATAGCATCTCCTTCACCCACTTAAGATAAACATACAATGAGACAAGGTATATGAAGGCACTGTGTAACCACAGCCTTCTGTAAGGTGTGTTATCATTATTACTATTTACTTTGAAAATTACTGTTATTTCCTCATGTGTGCCAGCTCTTTTGGAGCCATTATTGCCTGTTGAGTAAATACACATGTAGGCATTTTTTCTTCTTTGATCCAACAGGCAATAATGGGTGCTCAACCTATATTCTCAATACTCAGATTGCCAATTTGTTGGTCTTTAATGACTCCGTCCGAGTCATTACAGATGATTGGATTTATCCTACTGCTGAGCATTCAGCTTCTCTTCTCACAGAAAGTTCTTAGGCAGGCAGAGTTGTGGATGAGTATGGGTGCACTGCATTCCAGCTCACCAAGGTTGCTTCTCTGGGCTCAGAGCCTCATCTTCATGCTAGACAGGGTTTTGCACACAAAGGAAGCCTTCACTTCCTGCTCAGGGAAGTGCCTTTGGAATTAAAAGTTATGGGATGCTGTGGGCTCGGGTTTCAAGATTCTATTCACCCCATCACACAGCACAGCATACCAAAAAGGGATTCTCCAGCAATTTAAGTGACAGAGTTAACAATTCTCTTTTCTTACTTAATTTACATGACTGCAGTGTTTCCCTGGGAAATCTTGCCCACGTAAGTAGATCTGCAAGCATTTTACAGGGAAGAGTGTCATCAGATCAGAAGCATGCAAAGCCCTTTGAAATTGAAATACAAAATTTTGCTGACTGGGGATTTTGATCATTTAGATCTGTGTGCTTCCCCAACCACCCCTTCCCAAAATTTCTTTTTATAGGGTCCTAAGAGAAATCTACCATTATTTAGGCTCCACATCAAAGCCACCAAAGAAGATTCCTCTGCCTACCTGGTTCTCTATGCCTAATCTCTTCAAACAAAACTAACCTCAGTGTTTAAGTAAAGGTTAGCAGGGCTTCTCAAACTTGACTGTGCTTCTGTATTCCCTGGGAATTTTTATTAACATGCAAATTCTGATTCAGTAGGTCTGGGCAGCAGCCCTGAAATTCTGCACTTCTAACAAGCTCCCAGGGATTCTGATGCTGTTGGTCTGCAGACCACACTTTCAATACAGCAGTGGTTTAGTGGACCTGAGGAACCTTGCTGAAACTTTGTGTATCCTGACTAATTATGCAGTGCTATTTAATTGCTTCTATAAGCTAAAGCACTGGCTCTCCAACTTGAGAGGATAGCTCCTGGATGGCTTGTTCAGACACAGACTGTAGGCTCCACCCCCAGAGTTTCTGTGTCAGTAGGTCTGGGGTGGACCCTGAGAATTTGCATTTCTAACAGGTTGCCAAGGTGATGCTGTTCTTGCTAGTCCAGGGACAATACTTTGCAAGCCACTGCTATAAAGCATCCTAGTAATTAGCTGCCAGGACTAATTTCAAAAAATGCAGTCTCTCCCTGTAGAAGCTGGCCAACAGATACAAACAGGGTGCAAAAGTTATTTGTTCAGCAGTTATTTCTGAATGATGCTATGATAGCATATTTGAAGTTTGCAGTATAAGGCAGGCATATTGGACAGAAGGGTCTGCTCCACTGCTTGTCTCCACGTTTTTGAGTTCAGGAGAAAGGGGATGAGTGGAGGAAAGGACACCCTGAGATGGAGGAAGTGAGATATCCCCCCTGTATACACACACACACACACACACACACACTCACTCACTGTGAATTTTGTTGCTATTGTCACCACATATGTGATTTCCAAAGCTCTTTTCTTCCAGAGATTTCCCACACAGGGTCATCTGCCATTTGCCTTTGCAGAAACTTCCTTTAAAGCAAACCAGAAGGCACGGCAGGCACAAATAGGAGCTACATGCTGCGTTTCTGAGACAGGGCCCCAGCTCTGTGGTTGTGTTAAAGAAAAAAATTACTCATAACACTTGTTAAAGAATGGTAAGGCAGAGTTTATTCAGGGGGAACCAATGAGAGAGGTATAGGGACTACTGCAATGGGATTTTGCAGTAGGGGGGAGAGATCAGGCTCAACTCTGAATACAGTTAGGAAAAGTGGGAATTTTTAGCTGAGGAGCAGGGTGGGGTCAGTGGATGGAAAATTCCTAAAAAGAAACATCAAGGGTAAGGGGGGATTCTGGCTAAGCTGACCTGACAGGATTCTTGCTGATGGCAGGCCAGAGTGATCAGATATCAACTGGGACATGATGGGAGATGAGGAATTTGGTGAGATATCTTGAGTAATCAGATACAAAGAGTAGGGGATTCTGGCTAAATGCACTTAGCAGAAGTCTTACTAAAACCCGGATGATGCAAAGACAGATAAGGAAGTCTGAACGCCAAAGTGTAGTTGGAAAAAAGGTTCAGAGGAGCCTGACTAGAGTTTGGTCAAGGAGAGAGTCTTTGTGAGCTGCAAGGCACAAAGTGTCCACGGGGAGGGCCCCGGCAGCTATTGTTCAGTCTCAAATACTGTTTGATGTCAGTGCTGTTGAAGAGAGGTCAAGGAGAGCTGCAGCTAAAGTTCTGTAAGGACTAGTTTTAGCATGGTGGAATAAGCATTGCTTCAGAACCCCCAAATTTTCTGTTTGAGGCTGTGAACTATTAATGTATTCTAGATCAAGTCACTTAACCTCTCTGAGGGTCTCAATTTCCTCATCTGTAAAATGAGATCAGCAGTATTATCATTGTAAAATCCACTCAGTCTTCTCCATAGCAAAGGCTGCCTCTCCAGGGGAGTGGACTTACCGGAGCAAAATTCCGAAACTTTATCTTAGGTTCCTCCCCACCGTAGCCCCCTTCAGCCTTCCTGTCTTACCTAAGGGTTTTGGGGGGAGTCAACAAGGGCCAGAGATTCAGTGAAATATATTTGGAGCACTACAGGCAGGGAAAGGAGTAGAGGACAGGGAGAAAAGACTATATACCACTGGAGAAATATCTGTGAAGGTCACAGCCCCAAGGCACAGGTCCACTAAAAGACTAAGATTTCACCGGCAGATTATACAGCATTTCCTCTTTCCACATTTCACCACCACATAAACAGGGCTCCAGTATAACAATAGTGGATTACAGCTGAAAGAGTAACAAGACACTGAGTCTGTCTGAGGAAGGGTATGATGGGAAGTCCAGAGTCAACATGAGAGACAAAAACAAGGACAATAGAGGAACTTGAAGCTTCTGGTACTACAATAAACATTAAATATATCTCAACTCCTAGATTAACAGAAATCCTCCCTGTAAAGGCCTCTTTACCTCAGTTCCTATGAACTGATATAACATGTCCAGCTTTGGGAAAAGAAAATTGCAAGGCATGCCAAAAGAAAAAATATGTATAGTCTGAAGAGACAAAGGAAGCATCAGAACCAGACTCAGACATGACACAGATGTTAGAATTATCAGACAGGGAATTTAAAGTAACTATGATTAATATGGTAAGGGCTTTAGTGGAAAAAGTAGACAACATCAAGAATACACAGGTAATATAAGCAGAGAGATGGAAACTCTCAGGATGAGTCAAAAGGAAATGCTAGAGATTAAAAAAACACTAACAGAAATGAAGAATGGCTTTGATGAACTTATCAGTAGACTTAACATGGCAGAGGAAAGAATCAGTGAGCTTGAATATAGGGTGATAGAAACTTCACAAATTGAAACACAGTTAAAAGTGTAAAAAAAAAAAAACAAAACAGAACATCCAAGAATTGTGGGACAATATTACCAAAAGGTACAATATACATATAATTAGAATACCAGAAGGAAGAGAGGGAATGAAGCAGAAGACATATTTAAAGTAATAATGGCCAAAAACTTTCCAAAATTAAAGACACCAAACCACAGATCCAGATAGCTCGAAGAACACAGAAAAGGATAAGTATTCATAAAACTGCAATTAGGAATAGCATATTCAAGCTATAGAAAACCAAAGACAGAGGAAATCTGAAAGAAGCTAGAGGGAGGGAAAGAGCTTACATATAGAGGAACAAGGATAAGAATTCCATTAGACTTATCAGAAAAAACACAAGCAAGAAGAGAATGGAGAGCAATATTTAAAGTGTTGAAAGGGAAAAAACTCACTAACCTAAAATTCTATATCCAGCAAAAGTATGCTTCAAAGTGAAGAAGATATAAAGACTTTCTCAGGTAAAAACTGAAGAGAATTCATTGTCAACAGACCTGTCCTGCAAGAAATGTTTAAAGAAGTTATTCAGGTAGAAGGAAATTGATATAGGTCAGAAACTCAGATCTACATAAAGAAGAATGTTGGAGATGGAATAAATGAAGGTAAAATATTTCTATTTTTATTCTTAATTAATCTAAAAGGTAACTATTCATTTAAATCAGTAATAGTAACCATATATTATATGATTATAACACAGATAAATGAAATGGATGGCAGCCATGTCACAAGGGATATGAGGGAGAAATTGAGAATACTCTCTTGTAACATAACTGTACTACATGTGAAGCAATATAGTATTATTTTAAGGTGAACTTAGATTAGGTATAAATGTATATTGTAAGTGCTAGGGCAACCACTAAAATTTTTTTAAAAAGAGGCATAATTGATATACTAAGAGAGGATATTAAAAGCTCAAAACCAGAGAAGGCAGAAAAAGGGGGAAAAAGAAACAAAAAACAAATGCAAAAAAACAGAAAACAGTTACCACTGCAGTAGATATTAATTCGGTTGTATCAGTAACCGATAAATGTGAATGGTATAAATATGGCAAGTAACAGACAGTGATTGTCAGAGTGGATTATGAAAAGACAAGACCCAACTTTATATTGTCTATAAGAAACCCACTTTAAATATAAAGACTCACATAAGTTAAAATTGAAGGGATGGAGAAAGGTATCCCATGCAAATACTACTAATCAAAAGAAAAGCTGGAGTAGCTATATTAATTTCAGACGAAGCTAACTTCAGAACAAGGAAAATTATCAAGAATAAAGAGGGGCATTACATAGTGATAAAGGGATCAATTTTCCAAGAAGAAACAGTAACACTGAACATGTATATTCCTAACAACAAAGCATCAAAATACACAAGGCAAGAACTTGTAGATCTGACAGGAGAAATAGACAAATCCACTATTCTAGTTGAAGACTTCAACATTCCTCAGTTAGTAACTGATAGAATAAGCAAGCTAAAAATAAGTAATGATATAGATGACCTTGACAGAGTAATGGAAATGATGTCTACTACTCTGGGAAGATTGATGATCAAACTTTTATAAGAAGTGTCTTTACAGAAGTGTAGAGATTAAAGTGGAGAAGCAAGACATTGCAGACAGGAGACCCCCTCCTGCAATGAGGGAGCTGTTGTAAGTCTGTAAGCAGGAGGTTTGGAATAGGACAGCTGCAGAAGGAGAAGGAAAGAGATAGATTAGACCACCATTTTCCAAAATGATTTCTGGGAAAATTCCCTTTGGTGCTGCAAAAAATAAAAAATAGAAAAAAAAAATCGAGCTATATGGCCAAGTAACTGTGGCAAATAATACTTGTGGTACCTCCGTATCAGATCCCCATACTGAATGCACATTATCATAGTAAAGGCTCTAAAAAGTTCTTCTGTAAAGAAACTTATTTAACTCTATCCAGTTTAGCATTTCTCAAATCCATTTAATGTGGATACTTTTTACTTTCTTGGTGACCCCTATTAACATCCCAAGAAATTAATGTGCTTCAGAACATACACTAAAAATAGTGGCCCAAAAATATGGAGATGGAATCAATAGGACTTGAGGATCATTGGATGTGGGAATAAATGAAGGGAAAAGGGTGATGTTGGCTTAGAAGTTTCCCACCTGAGTAAGTAGAAAGAGGATGATGCTGTTTAACAGCATGGTTACCATTACAGGAAACAGGTAGAAGAACAAATTTGGAGGATAAGATTCAGCTGTTGGATGTATACCAGTTGAAATACTGCTGTAGCATTTATTTGCAAATCTTCAGGAGGCATATGGAAATTCAGATCTGGAGTTTGCAAGAGGAGAGGTACTGATGTGAACTAGAGATTGGTCACCATAAAGGTGACAAGTCAAACCATGGAGGTGGAATTCATTGCCCATGAAGAATTTATTATGACTAGATCAGAAGTGCCAGAGACAGAGTCTTAAGTATTACCAAATTTACAAATATGCAAAAGTAGAGAAGTCAGACAGACACTTAAAGCTAGGTCAAGAGGTAGGAGGAGAGGAGAGAGTCAAAATCATGAAATTCATTATGGGAGAGAAAAAGGGTTTCAGTCAAACTACAGATATTTACTCAACACCTTTGTTTGCCAGGCACATATTAGGGAATGCAGCAGTGAAGAAATCATGTCCATGCTTTAATGGAGCCTACTGGATTCCCATAAAAAATCTCAACATGCTTAACTATCTCAGATATTTTAAGTACTTCTTTGACTTTTTATTATTAACATAACTCTGCTCAGAGTTTAAGAAGATGAGGATTTAAAAAGTAGCCATTGGATGTATCTTCTTAGAAGTCATTGTTGAGTTTTGGTTGAGCCAGGATAGATTCTAGCCTGTCGTGGTTTGAGAAGTGAGTGGGAGGTGAGGAAATAAAAGTTAGCAAGCATGAATTACTCTTTGAAGTATAGAGACAACAAATGTAAATGGTTCTTTAAAGAAGGGGAGATATGGCAGAATTTGGAAGGGATGTGGCATTAATGAAGCCTTTTTTTAAAAAAATATGGGAGAGACATGAGCATATTTAAAAAAGGCAATGGGAAAGAATTAGTAGCAAGAATTTGGGACATGAGAGAAGAGATACACTGTACTAGGAAGGAGAGGAAAGGCAGAACCCAATGAAAGCAATTGACCTTAGAGAAAGGGAGGGTCATGACCTTGATTTTCAGAGGAGGGGAAGATGGGAACAGATACAGTTATTTATATGGTGACAGCAAGTTGAAGGTAATTCCCATCTGATGACTTGGGTTTTCTATGCCAGATAGAAAGCAAAGTCAGCAGCTGAAAATGAATCTTGTCAAATGCTAGAGAAAGAACATTCTACTGTCTATGGGCTTGGCGACCAATTGACAGGGAATGAGAAGAGACTAGGTACTGAAGTGGAAGCAATCTCATTTATGGAATTTGAGTATGAAAGCAAAGGGACAGTCTCTCCTTCCCATTTGTCTCAAGGTGGGAAACGTATAGAGAAGAACTCGAAGTGAGGCAAGCTGAGAGTTCACGCAGGATATATTTAAATTTCAGAAGAAGAATATGGATTATAAGGAAGGAAAGAGTTGTTGACTCCAAGAGTTGTTTGGCATTTGAACAGCTCATCAGAGGAGACTAAAATGACCTAGAATGGTTTAATAAAGGTCGGGATAGTGTGACCTCCAAGGACCACACAACCTTCAAATTCTATCACATATTTTAATAGTTCTCAACCATGGGTACATATTAGAATCACCAGAGTAACTCAGACATAACCATGTCCATGCCTCAAACCCATAGATTCTCATTTCAGTGGTCTAAAACCAGGGTGGACTACTCCAAATGTGGTCCACAGACTGGCAGCCTCATCTTTGTAGGCATCCCCTAGGACCTTGTTAGAAACTGCACACTCTCAGGCTCCACCCATACCTACTAAATCAGAGTCTTCATTTTAACAAGATCCTCAGTTGATTCGTATACACATTAACATCTAAGAAGTCCTGAACTAAAGCATGGTCTAGAGTGGGGCCCAAACACGGACACTTTTTTGAAGCTCCCTTAGGTTAATTCTAATGTGCAATCAGTGTTGAGAACCACTGCTGGATAGAAAAATAGATCATTTTTTAAACTATTAAGCTCATGTGATAAAATCTCATTGTATTCTACATGCACACAAAAAAAGTGCATGTAAAAACTGGTGAAATCCAAGTAAGGCCCCCATAGTTAATAGTATTGTACCAAAGTCAGTTTTGTGGTTTTGATAATGGACAATGGTTATGCAAAACGTTATCGTTAGGGAAAGCTAGGTGAGGGCTACATGGGAGCTGTGAACTACATTTACCACTTTTCATGAGTCTTAAATTATTTTAAAATAAAAAGTAAAAAAAAAAAACATTTTAAGCTAATAGAGAGCCTGCCTAGGATGAGGAGCAGCTGTTCTCCATCATCATCTAAGAAGTAAACCGATTCCATCATTCTTTCAGAGGAGAGCCATTGGAGGATTTAAAGCAGAGGGAAGGCAAGTTTGAATTTGTGTTTCAGAAAAATAAATCTGGTGGCAGTAGACCGAAAGCAAAAAAAAAAAAAAAAAGGTAAGTTAGGAAGCTGTTTCTGTCATTCAGGTAGATTATAAGGGCTAGAACCAAATCAGGAGTAATGAAAATGGAGGAGAGGATGGATTTGAGAGATTTTGGAGGTGAAAGTGACAAGACTTGATCAATGCAAGCGTTCTCAACCTTGGCTGTGTGTTATAGTCCCCTGGGACGCTTTTTAAAATGCAAATGGCTAAAAGTCTGAGGTTAATCACCAAGAGATTCTAATTAATGGTGTGAGGGTGGATCCAGGCATCTGAGCTTGTAAAGTTCCACAGGTGGTTCAAATGGGCAGGGTTGTGCAGGGCTGGATCAGAGGCTCGGGCTGAGGAAGCAAGAAGTGCAGAGCAAGCCTCACAGGTTTTCAATCCAGGGTGTCAGTAACCAGCACAGGATGAGGAGGCAGCAAAAGTACAGCCAGGAAAAATTAGGGAAACAGTCCTTCCTCTTCCATTTGTTTTATGTTGGGAAAAATCACAAAACTTTGAGTTAAAATGTGTAAAGCCACAATCCTTGCTACCTAGCTATCTTCCCATGGCCTATCTAAACAAGTATATTTTTAAAAGGAAATAAAACAGGTCAGTTGTTTGTGCCATCTAAACATAACTTCAACTTATTTAAAGAAAAACACACACAACTTTCTTAACCCCCAATTTTGAAGTATATATACAAGGAAATCTTCAGGAGACTGAGCTAGAATGGGTTGGGAACAAGGGGAAATACTTTGTTTTTACTGCTGTTAGCCACTGTGGGTATTCTGGAAAGCCCTTCCCAGCTTGTCTCCTAACTGTTCCCATCTTCCTCTGCTAAATTCTTGTTTGGGGTTGGTTGGCTTTTGCTCCTGTGAGGCTTTTTTTCTTTTGGAATCCAGCCAAATGCTGCAACAGGTGCAGATTGCGGGAGTTCCTGCTCCCTGCCCCTGGGGCAGCGGGGCAGCAGGCACAGCAAAGCTTCCTCGGCACTCACTGCTAATAGACCCCAAAATTCCATGGAAGGTGTTCTGAGAGCATGCACCCTGCCCTCAGACTCACAAGTGGGAAGTGGCCAATGGCTGACGGTCTGTCTTTTACAGGGTGCTCTGCCAAAGCCACCATTCTCCGCCTCATAAAAACAATCTGAGGCTTCCCTGTGGAGAGCTGTTTATGCTGCCTATTGGGATCTCTCAAAAAGTTGTGTACAAAGCACTGTGAAAATGTTTCCACTTCAAAATGGTCTGCTCTTTAGCATTTCAGTTTTCCCCTTTAAGGACATTTTTGTTCTCCATTTTTTTTTAACTTAGAAAAGTTACAAAGCCCACTAGTACCCACTATGCATAAGCACCTCATAATAGATGATAGGCCCATCGCAGATTTTGACAATTATTTTAAGTGGTTAACATGAGATGGAAAACGTTAAGGTGGCATTTACAGAAATACTGCTATTCCAGGTTCTTCTATTACATTATGTCTCAGCTTTCTCCTAGCTACGTTATTTACAAGGTAACAGAGTAACCCCTAAGCTCATCCATTTCTTAAATAAACCCAAACTGAGTTTGAGATCTGTAGGCTAGTTTATATTGATTCTGATGAAGCTACTTCAGCCTAGAAAAGGAGAGAAGAAATGATAGACTGAGAATCTTAAAATCTCTTTATTCCTAAGCCCAATATGCTATTCTTTCTAGAAATACCTGTATTAATAGCTACCTGTGTATTCCCTTGAGAGCTGGGCTAGAAAAGCATTGTCACTACTGTTTTATTTTTAAATTGCTACAGTATCTTTACTTTTATAGGCATAAAAGTACATATACCCATTTTAACAATCATCTATTCCTACTTGTTCTGGTTCCTCATGTTTGTTTGTTTGCTTTTTTGGTTTTCTTGTTTTGCTTTTTTATTCCCTGAATCTCTGAGAACTAGCTAGTACTTTTGCTTAATCACTTCTCAATATTTAACTAGGTTTCAGGACATTCAAGGGGAAGCTGTTTAATGCATGCTAGTGATGCCAAGAAGATTGTACAAGAGTATGTTGGCATGTCCAGAACGTTTCTATCTTGAGTTTTGTGTGCTACTCTGCGTGCACTGTGCTGGGAGTGAGGATATAACAAAGAACAAGACTCAGTTCCTTCCTTCAAAGAGCTGAAAGAAGATGCCATTATAATATGGCAAGTGATGAAACAGATGTGTCCACACACAGGGGATCAGGGCCCATTCTGTATTTCCAGGGCAGGCTTCCTGGAAGAATGACACCTGAGCTGAGCCCATCATTCTTCACAAGTCCAAACTCTTAGAAGAGAGAGTGGGGGACTGCAACTTGGCTGCTCACTATGCAGCCCTTTCCGAAACAGCCTGTTTCTTATTAGTGCGGATTTGCAACAGCTTCTCCCCCAAAATAGAAGACAGGGCTCTAAAAAGTACCCTGTAGATCCTTCCTGCCTCACATCGAGTAAGTTACAGCAGAATCAGCAGAACATCAGATCTGGTAAACCTTGCCATTGTAGCTCCCACGAAAAGAGAAGCGCTACTTCTCACAAAGAATACAATCCTCACATCATAAGAAGAGGCACTTGCTCTATGACAGTAACACCACTAGGCAGCCAGGAAGCATATTGAATTTCTAGGTATTAAATTAAAACCATCATGCACTTCATGAATAGCAACTCCTTGGTGAAGTTGCCAACTACATTTTCTGATTGAGACAAGGAAATATTTCTCAGTACACAAAAGAGTGCTCAGCACCTGTGATAGGCTTTTCTTCCAGGAATTTTATCTATATTGTCTCATTCAGGAATCAACAACACCACAAGACAGTAATCCCATTTTGATGATGGGGAAACTGAGGCTCTAGAAGGGTGATTTGCTCAAGGTCATCAGGAAGTGACTAACTTAGTTAGATATGAACACAGGTCTGTATGACTCGTGTCAGGCTCTTTCTAGCATGCCAGGCTGCCTCTGGAGCTCTTCTCTCTTGCAGTGTTTACAGTCACTCTCACTGATCTTGAACTTAGATATTCTTCTACAAGTCAGTAAGGAAAAGACAGTACAGCCTAATATCCAAAGGAGCAAAAGGCTTGAATAGGCACTTTGAAAAAGAAGATAGCCACAGGGCTAATAAACATGTTTAAAGGTGCTTAGTTTCAGTCACCATGGAAATGCAAATTAAAACCAAAACACAATACCAGTATTCAACCACCAGAATGATAAAAATTAAAAAGACTGATAATACCAATTGTTGCTGGGGATATGGGGCATCCAGAACTCTCATACATTGCTAGAGGAACTGTAAAATGGTACAGTCACTTTGGAAAACTTAAACTAAATATATGCCTACTCTGTGATCCCGAAATTCCACCCCTGGGTCTATATACCCATTGGTGTGCTGGGGCTGGCTCTTACTGGCCCCTTAAAAGGGCCCCTAACTCACATCCCCCTGTTAGCCTGAAATTGACCATGGTGGGGGTATTTACAAACATTTATAAACCAGAGCTATTTTTGTTAGGGAATTGACTGTTAAACATTTACCAACACAACACTGTATATACCTGAGAGAAATGAGTGCCTATGTCCACCAAAGGCTATGTAAAGAATGTCCATAGTCGTTTCATTTATAAAACCCCCAAACTAGAAACAACCAACAGGAGAATGGAAAAATAAATTGTGGTATCTTCACACAACGGAATATTACACAGCAAAAATAAATAAAAATAACAAACTACTGATAAACACAACATGGATGAATTGCACAGGCTATTGGTTGAAGGAAAGATAGTAGACACAAAGGAGTACATACTACATGATTCCATTTATAGGAAGCTCAAGAACAAGCAAAACTAGTTGAAGTTGATAGAGTCAGAAAAGTTTTCCTCTGGGGGGTGGAGGGGTATTGACTGAGAAAGGACATGAAGAGAGTTTCTGCATGCTGTAGATATTCTATGTCCTGATGTGAGCAATATTTATGGGTGTGTACATATAAAAATTCATTAAACTGTACACAAGATTTGTACACTTTACTGTATATAGATGTTATACCTTAATATTGAAGAACATAGACACATAACACACACACATTCTGGTCAGTGAACCTGTTAGTAAGGCGGAAGAGTTAGACTACCATCCTAGAAGTGCAGAGCATCCAACAATGGTGAGTACCAAGGAGAAAGGCAGCCTGAATCTTGGCAGACAAAGCCGCTCAGTGTTACTGACATCCAACACGCTGCCATCATGGAGACTTTCAACACCTGTACTGGCAGCAGTGCCGATGCAAGGAGAATTTGTCTCCATCAGCACATACTCCCCAGGCACATCACTGCCTGGGAAAGAATCCAGTGAACACATCAGCTGTCTCTCCCACACACCTACTGCCATAACAGCAGAAATCCAAAAATGTAAAGATAGGGACTCTCGTCCAACTTGGGCAATATTCCAGCATTTGCTGTCAACAGAGAACACTGAAGCCTGAGACCTTACCTGCTGAGATGTTCCAGAAGGATGCAAAGAGGCTTCTAACTATGTCTCTGAGCATTTTTTTTTCAAATAAAGTAAAAGCCAAAGAAATGCCTGCCTCCTTTATCAGCAAGAAGAAAAATGAGAGATCATGTCATCTCGCAGTTCTCCATTCCTGGGAGGATGCAGGCCTAAGCCCTTCTTGAGGAGTTATGTGTATTCTTGTCATCAATATACCCCAGCCCCAACATGTGATTAGCTTTAAGCCTTAATGAAAAGATTGGACTATGTCCCAAATGAGGGGAAAGTGCAGTTGATAGCATCAGGCCATCTATACTCATGAACTTATCAGGGCCTCTTGGAGAAATATTTATTGCATACCCACTGTGTGCATCATCAGAAAAATGTGTCTACCACCAAAAGATTGAGTATGAAGAGGAGCCCACAAAATCCTAACTTTACTCACTAAGGGTTAAATTTTGTTTTATTTCCACATAAGATATTGGGAAATTGGTTTTAAAATGCTTTAATGTTTTGAGGACACTAGGAAACTCAGACTTGGAGTATTATTGGACATTGTCTTAATTTGGGTTTCCCCAGAAGCCAGCCCTGAAACAAAAAATCAAGTAAAAGCAGTTTATTTGGGAGGTGAAGGGCAACAAGAAGGGGAGCAAGACAGAAAGGAGACAGAACCTAAAAGGGCATGTAATTAAGCAGGCCACTGCCGTGGGCAACTGGAGCATAATCCTACTGGGGACACTCTGAGAACCAGTTTAAAACATACTCACCTCAGAGTGATCCCACCCATGGGGAGGGAGCTGGGTATTTATAGGCCAACTCCCATCTGTCATTGGTTGAGGGATGCTCCCAAGAGGTGTTAATTCCCCAGCACTTCTGGCCTGCCAAGCAGATGGCAAAGTAGGCTCTCTGACAAAGAAGTGTGGGTGCTGGCATTTGAAGTCGGGCAGGTGCGCTCTCAAGAGATAAGGGCTATGAACAGGGTGCCAACCACATCTGCTACAGAGGAACTTGAAGCAATTGGCCAGGAACTTCTGTGCTTGTATGATCTATGACTGTACTTTAGAAGTGTACATACAGAAAAGTGAAAGGCCACACATAAGCTAAATCTGCGCATCCATAAATCTGCAACTGATAGCACATTAAGACCCAACCCTGGGAAATGCAGCCCAAATGTTTAATCAGTACCATGGAGCTGAAACTTGTCATCCAATTCTACTACCTGGCTTACTCCCTGGGCTAAGCTGTCCAGATCTGTAAAAAAGTAGAGACATAAAACTTTTGCTTCCTTCAAGCTAGTATGCCACTGTGGTTCAGACCTTTTCACCAGTGAACTAGTGTTTCGTTCCATCTCCCTGACTGCACTCTTCACCCTTCCCAATCCAGCTACCACACTTCAGCCAGAGTGATCTTCCCAAGACACAATTCTAATCATCCCCCGTCTAGAACCTTTCATTGGCTCCCACTTGCCCGCAGGAAAAAATCTGTCTTCCAAGTTCAACAAACAAGGCCTTGTGTGATTTGGACCTTGCTTGCCTCTCTGACTTGCCTCTCAGTTTATTTCCATTTGCCCAGACATCCTTTTTGTGCCTCTGAAATTTTGCCCATGTCATAGCTTCTGCCTAAAATACTCTCTCCTTCAGTTCCACACCCCTGGCCAAGCCCCTGCCCATAATGAACTTTTCCTCATTCTTAGGTCCTGATTTAGAAGTTAGTTCCTCCTAGAAGTCTTCCCTGATGATCGCAAGGCCTGTGTGGGTGCCCTTCCATTAATACCCTGCACTTCTCCTATCTTACAACTCCACACAGATTTTGTAATTGCCTCACTGCTTGTCTTTATCTCCCTTAGTTTGAAGGCTCTGTGAGGGAAGAGCCATATCTGTCTTGTTCACATGGATTGAGGTAAGATTTACTAATAGGTACTAATAAATTTCATTGAATGGATACATGAGAAAATCTTCCCTCATCTGGCTCCTGTCTCCTGTCCAACTTTGTATTTCGTTGCACTCTCGCCACTGCTACACACATGCTTCACACACACACACACCCCTACATCCCCCTCACCAACATACACACGCATCCTACACACCAACATACTAGACTCCCTGTACCCCAATGCCCCCTTTAGCTACTCCTATCATAGCACTATAATACTTCACTTTGTGATTTGCCTGTGCTAACCAATTCTGAGAATCTGCCTGAAGTTCCTCCACTAGACTCTAAGTTTCTTGAGGGTAAAATTATGTCTTAATGTTCTTTATCTCCCCAGGGCTTGCATAATTCCCAGCACAGTGCAGACACTTAATACATGTTGAGTAAATGGGTCGTTGCTATAATTGGTGATGAGGTGCAGAAGACTTTATCCATATGACCTCTAATTCTCAACAAAGCAAAAAAGCTCTGGCCTCCTACCTGCCCAGTGTCTGAGATCCATCACAGACTTCGTATCTGTGAGCCTTGAAAATTTTCATTAGCCAAGTCAGCGAGCCACTGTCAGCATTAAAGCAAGATAGAATCATCCAGAGTGACATCTTTGGACATGAAAGCAATCTTTGCTCCTGGCTGAGGAATCCACTTGCAGAAGCAACTTGTCAGTGAGACAGCTGAGTGGAAGCCATCTGTCAATTTCAGTAGGGGTGGTGTGCTCAGGGAAGCTAGATGAAATGTTCTAAGGGTCCTACGGATGCACCCCACCTCTAAAGTAGCAAGTAAAACTGAGCTGCAGGATAGCTGAATCCTGCAAAACATCAGAGCCTTGACGTGGAAGGAAATTGCAATGGTGGGAAGGTGGTGTGCCTGGAAGTGTTTGGAGACAAAAGGAGTTTTTCCAAATTATTTTCCTGGAGGCCTTTATGATGACAAGGTAGTATCAGGTGCAATATTCTAGGCTTCATCAGCAGTGATGGGGCTGCAAACCAAAGGACTGTCATCTCAGGTCCACTGTGAGGCATAAACAGATGAAGTTACATCAGTGCTTGCATCCTCTTAGACATCCATGGACAGGGAGAGTATATATCCTGGTTTGCTTGGGTTGGTTCCATTTTATGCTTGCTGTTCCTATAAAATTAACAGTGCCCTGTTGCACTTTTCAAAAGTGTTCCAGTTTGGGATGATAAATTATATGGTTACACTACCCATCGACAACCTTAATAGCAGAAGCAGAATCTTCAAATAGACATGACATTGGGTGGTAGGTACACAAGATTTTTTATATTAGTCTCTAGACTTCTGTATTAAAAAAAAACTTTTCAAATAAAAAAGAAACCCAAAAAACAAATACACATGAAAAATTCAAACCACCCTATAATTAAGTATAGCACAAAACTATTTCAGTCCCCAATTGCCTACCTAAATTGTTTCTCTGCTCTTACATTTTTTAGATTCTAGTCTACCCATATTCATTTGTCTAATGAGACTAACCAGTTGTCTGCAGCATGTAAGCAACAGGACCAAATTCAATGTCATGTGTTTATTTAAGATGTAAATTATATGCATGTAGCATGGTGGCCTTTGGGTACAAATGAAGTATCATTCAATGTCACCAGAGAAAATATAAATCAGCAAGAAGGAACACTGAGGGTTCAGTCAGCACGGCTTTGTTGGGCTCCTTCCATGTGACAGGCACTACTCTAGGTGCCTAGGATACAGGATTGAGTGAAACAGACAAAGTCCCTGCCCTCATGAGCATATATATTCTAGTGTTAAACTGCCTTTGGGGAGGGATGATACCCAAGTCCTGTAACACCCTCAACTTCAATCTGATGTTTTCAATAAATCCACACCCTGCCAGACCTTTTTACTAATATTTTCTGTAAACGTTTGTTTTTTCTTTCCCCTTGTGTGTGAGTCTGGGTGGGGTGAGGGTAACATAGGAAACATACATGATGCAAAGGATGCTATCTGGACTGATGAAAGTCTTATCTCTTTTCACATCTGTTTTCTTTGTCTCTAGCTGGTTGAGCATGCTTGTCATTGGTAATGGGGTTGTGGCTTCTCTCTGAGGTTTCTGTTGTAAATATCTGACATTCGCTGGGCTTCACTATTTAATACAGGTCAGAGTCTTGTTGCTTTTCCTAGGCTGCTTTGTCACGTTCGACCCCTTGACTTTGCTGCATCATTACCATCTCATGCTATGGGCTGCCCGTCCTTAAGCTTAATACCAGACAGCAAATTTATCAATATTGAAATGCCCAAAGCAGAGAGATTACGGGATTTTGCCAAAGGAACTGCCATTAGGAGACAATCTTCTGAGCCCAGGATTTAAATCTGGGCTGATCCACTTACTAAATTTGTCACCTTGGGCAAGTTATTTAAGCTTCTTGAAGCTCAGTTTCCTTACCCAGAAATGGGAGTATGATATCTACCTCTCTTAGTTGCTGTAAGCATTAAATGAGAGGATAGATATAGCATTCTTTCAACAATGTTCAACACTTAGTAGGCACTTAATACTTTTTGGTTTCCTTCTTTTACCCCCACCATCTTTACCTGCCTGCACTGGATTCCTTTACTTTTTGTGCACGGTAATCTAACTAGGGGGCTAACCTGAAGAAGACGGGATAGTTTTTAGGCTGGGAGCTTATACCGGAATTAGGAAGTGCCAACTTTTAAACACATACTATCCTATCCAGCTATTCTCTTCAAATATTCGTACTGATGCATGCTTCTAACCCCATTTTACCCCTTAGTCTCTCATCAAAGATGTGAGCAAAAATCTGTCACCTTTACATTTCGTTGAATATACTTTTCAAGAACTGAGGAAGTTCCATTATTCGAATGAAAAAAAGTTGGGGTGGACCACGGCAAAACAGAAGATAGAAGCGGGGTTTTCTGTTTATTCTTTTTTTTTTTTTTGGCTATCAAACATTTACTAGGTATCACTTATGTGTCAGAGACTACTGAGCAGTTTACATTCAATTTTTCATTTATCCTCCAACAATCCTAATGAGATAGTACTATTATTGTCCCCATTTTACAGATGAGGAAACTGAGGCACAGAGCTAGCCATTAAATAACAGCTTCGTGTCTGAGATCATTCATCTGCTAGATGCCAAAGCTGAGATTTGAGTCAGGCAGTCTATCTCCACGATGCCAAACCAGGCCACCAACATCAGCATCTCCCAAAAGGGTCAAGGCCTTAGCAAGCTGAATCACAGAAACTATCATAGCTTGACCTTTTGCTCTATAAGACCTCTCTTTAGAACAGGAAATGGAGGGCAGTGGCTGAAATGCTGCTATGATTTTTAAGGGCAGTAGCTTTGTATGAGAACCTCGAGAACATAGAAAAATTATCATTGGGAAAAATGCACTATCAGATATTAACGCTCTTTTATGAATGACATCAAGTACTCATTCTTGTAAGGCTCATGGTCCATAATACAGGAGAGCCATTACCATCTCATTGGGTGGAACTTGTTTCTTATTTTTTTTTCATCAGCCATAATTTTCATTATTCTCAAGCTCAGTGCCCATAAGAAACTTAGAAAATCCTTTCAAGGAAAAAAAGTTGCCAAGAGCTCATCTGGTGGAGACACATATTCATAATTTTTTTTAGATTTAATAGCGTTATTAATTATTCACAGTTTCGGATATTTCACGGATATGGCTTATATGGCATTTTGACTTTTGGTTTTTTTTTCTTAAGCTGAAACTACTAAAAGCATGAATTACAATTGCATGTGGGAGCTTATGCCCAAATGTGTGCAGGTCTGTTTTTGCTTTTGGAAAAGGGAATGATTGGATAGATTTGTGAGCTCCTTCCTAGCCCAAAACTGTTGTATGTTTTCTAAAAGCCTTCCCTGGTACCGCCAAATTGTCTCTTGGAAGCCAAAAAATTTTTCTGATACCCTCTAGGGAAACTTAGGTTCTGACAGGAATATTGGGGAGGAAGGGCCAGGAAAGGGAAAGAACAAACACTCACTGTAGGTCAATTAGGTGAACCACATGAAACTGCCACTATTGAACCACTTTTTAACCTATAGAAAAGGCAATTTTATATGGTTTGACCTAATACTAAATGCCAGCCCAGACACCTTTTATATGTTATCGTAATGACCCTATGTGGTAAGGATTATCCCCATTTTACAGATAATGAAACTGAATTAAATGCCTAAAGTCATTGGCTTAGTTTGGATTCCCCCAGAAGCTGACCTAGAGTCAAGGACTCCATGAAAATAGTATATTTAGAAGACAATCCCAGGAAGCACCGAGAAGAGAGTGGCAGCATGAGACAGGGAAGGGAAGCAGTCAGTTATGGGGACACTGTCAAGCCATTTGCCCTGTGGACAACTGGAGCCTAATCCTGTTGGGGAACTCTGGGAAACAGTGAGAAATACATGCTGCAGCGTTATCCCACCTTGGGGGACATGTGAGCTGTTTATACACAGACTGTCTTTAGTCATAGGTCCAGGCTGCTTGGGACTGAGATAGTATGTTAATACCCCAGTATTTCCACAGCAGACTGGAAAT
>RJWJ010007340.1:0-58075 GCA_004363605.1 Indri indri
TGCGGTTGTCCCTCTGTGTGCGTGCATCCCTGGTGTGTTTCCCTGTGTCCCAATCTCCTCTTCTTATAAGGACACCGGTCAGATTGGATTAGGGACCCGCCCTGACATCCTCATGTTAACTTAATTATCTCTTTAAAGGTCCCATCTACAGTCACATTCTGAGGTACTGGGGGCTAGAGTTGCAATGAATGAATTTGGTGGGGAGACACAATTCAGCCTGTGATAGGAGGGGTTTGAGTTTTACTGATCAAACATTTTTGGGGAGTTTTAAATAGCAGAGTGACAAAATCAGATTTAATTTTACATAGACTTCTGGAGTGCTCAGTGGCAAGTGGATGAGAAGAGGACAGAATGAAAGGGAGAGGCAGTGAGGAGACTTTTAGGAGGTAAGGTGGTGCATTAGACCAGGGGATGATAGTAATAGCAAAGGGGAGATGGACGTGCCTCCATAGGGTGTGTTCTGGGGGGAGAGTGAGCCGTGGTATGAGAGAGAGAGTGGGATCATGGTGACCATCCAGGTGGCGTAAAGCAATGAGGGCCCAGAAGCAAGGGAAGTCTTGAAGAAGTGGGCTCTGGGAGAAGCTGAGTGGAGAGAGAAGGTAGGAGGATCCTACTTCATGTGTGAATCCACTTAGCGTATGTCTCCTGTAGCGTAATTAAAAATGTATATATTATATATAATCCCAAGACCATCTGTAATGGTTAGTTTTATGTGTCAGCTTGGCTAGGCCAGAATACCCAGTTCCTTAGTCAATCACTAATCCGGGTGTTGCTGTGAAGGTATTGTGTAGATGTGGTTAAATCAGTTGACTCTAAGTCAAGGAGATTTTCATTGATAATCAGAGTGGGTCTTAGCCAGTCACTTGAAAGGCCTTAAAAGCAAAACTGAGGTTTCTCTGGGAAAGCAGAAATTCTGCTTTAACTAACCTGTAGCATCAGCTTCTGCCAAAGAATTTCCAGCCTGCCAGCCTGCCCTATAATCTCAAACTTGCCAGTCCCTCCACAGTTATGGAAAACAATCTTTTGGAATAAATTTCTCTTTCTCTCATGTGTGTGTGTGTGTGTGTGTATTCCTTTTATTTGTTTGTTTGTTTTTTGTGAGGCAAGGTCTCACTCTGTTGCCCAGGCTAGAGTGCAGTGGTGTCATCATAGCTCACACAGTATCAAACTTCTGGGCGCAAGTGATCCTCCCGCCTCAGCCCCCAAGTAGCCGGGACCGGAAGTGTGTGTCACCACACCCCACTAATTCTTCTTTTTTTTTTTTTTTTGTAGAGACAGGGTCTTGCTATGTTGCTCTGGCTGGCCTCGAACTCCTGTGCTCAAGTGCTCCTCCCACCTCAGCCTCCCAAAGTGTTAGGATTACAGGTGTGAGTCACTATGCCCCGCCTATATGTTCCTTTTCATTATATATGCTATATATCATATATTCTTTATATTCCTTTGTATTATATATCATACATCATAGTGTATCAGCCAGGGTTCTCCAGAGAAACAGAACCCACTAGTAGGATATACATACATCATATGTTATTTTATATATGTCATATTTTATATACGTATGTATATCCTACTAGTGGTTCTGTTTCTATGGAGAACCCTGACTGATATGCTCTTTTACATGCTTCTCTTTTCCTGTCTTAACAAAAAGCAGGCAGGAGGCGCAGGGTGGGGACATGCTGCTCGTGAAGGAGCATAAGGCCACATCACAAGCCTCATGATCCTGCCTTAGAGGAAGAGGGCAGAGATGAGAGCTGGGGTGAGCTCTCTGCTTTAGTAGAACAACAAGGGTTCTTACATTGAAGGGTAACCCTTTTATCTCCAACAGACCTCCTAGAGATGCCATCTAACCCTGCTTTAAGTATCATTCTTGTGCTCTGCCCACGCTTCTAAACCCACCTTCCTCCGCACCCAGCATCTGCAGAACCGTGTGAAGGATGACGGGCTGAGTGGCCGCCAATGGACCATTATGCTATGACTTACTGTTGGGAACCCTGAAGTGTAGACACTTTCTGCTTTATCCCTGTTCACACTCCACTCCCCTGTTTGTTCCTAAGATTAAAAATTTTCCCCACAAACTGGAGTTTTCCTGGTGGAAGGTGAAAAATACATATTTAAAATTTCTTCCTTTTGAGAATCTTCCTTAGAACAGATAAACTAACCTGCAGAGCTCTATTTCATTGGCCCATTAATAACAACCTTGGAATCCAGCCGTAACTTGTCATTTGTGGATTCCTGTGTGTACTCCCTATGGCACACCCCTATTAAAAACCCACCTTATGGAAATAGAGTTGGATCAAAGATGTTGCCTTTGTTTGCTATACTTGCTAGGTGCCTGAAAGTGCTGACGTTACAGAAATATTAGAAAGAAAGAAATGCTACAGGTCAGCAGTTATCTGCCCAGATGAGGTAATTCATCTTATCAAAAACCAAGTATGGTGTCCGTTGCAGAAGTCCTATTGCCTCCCTCAGTCGATGAGGTCATTAAGCTATTTGGCATTTAATGGTTCAGCAATTCTAAGAGTTGGCAACAGGAAAAGGAAAGAAAAGCTGATTTTCAAAGCTCATCCTAGTAAGCAGCAGTTCCTCACCTTAAAAAATCTCTTATTGTATCGCACCATAGCCTTTAGATTTCTTGTTGAGATACGTTTTTGAGCATTGCTCTTAGTACTTAAGAATTCAATGTAAGGTTTCACATAAGAAAACTATAAAAGGACTTGGCACTAACTTCTGGAATTTATCCAGAACACAGCTTTTGTTGTGTCCCATAGCAATTTCTCTAACAAGTACCATGGCTACTATGTGGCAAAATCAGGATTTGAACCCCCCTCAGCTCAGGTTGAAAGCCTACACCTGTGCTTTGGTTCACCTGTTTAACAGAGCGTTATCAATCACTCACTAAGTACCAGGCCCTGTGTCATATGTGTCACAGAACATAAAAAAAATCAGGACTAGTGGCAGTGCCTGCCTGATTCTGCATCACACCAGCAGAAAGTGAAGGAAAGAAGCTAAGTCAGCTCCCTAACCTACGACAATTAAGAAAAATCTGTGACTAGACCTATTTGCAAATTAGAAATATCACTCAGATAGTTTTCCCATTCATCTATTTTCACAATTTCATAATCCCAGTCTGCTTCTACTCCTCGATGTCCTGAAATGAACTCATTTGGAAAAACTCTTACTTCGTGGTGAAACAGGTATCCTCATTATATATAATTTAACTGTTCATATGCACTGAACAAGACATTTCATTTCTAGAAATATATCTCTTTAAGATCATCCAAAATATGAAAAATATTCCATGCATAAGAATATTTCCCACCTTGTTATTTATACTAATTAAAAATGGGGAAAGGTTGGGTAAATTATGGTACGGCCACAGAATGAAGCCTAGCGTTATTTTGCAGTCATTTAAAAAGGATAGTTTAATAGATTATTAATCACATGAAAATTGTTATGAAGTAATATTAAGGGAAACAAGCAATCTAAAACACTATATAAGTATATTATAATTGAAACAAATTTTATTTTGTAATGCACCCAAAAAAGACCGAAATGCACCAAAATGCTAAGAGTGGTTGTTTTAAGATGGTCGGGTATGTGTTAAAATGGTGTTAAAACACTGGCTTTTCTTATCTGTTTTTTAAATATTATTTTTGTAGAGAAAATAAAATTAATGTAAAATTAAGAAGGAAAAATTATTATCATTTTACATCTTGGTGATGGTCAGGACACCCTATGCTAAATGAACTGATAGCAATTGCTGTCCTAGTTTGTGAGGAAAAGATGTGGAGCAAACCGAAAAGAGGAAATGAACAGGGGAGAGTCTTACATCCACGAGACTACTACTCTGGGGGCTATTCCTTCACAGACATAACACTTTAATTTTAATTGCAATTTGCTTTCCTCATATAGTGTTTTCTATTTTATTTTAATATGATGACCAGAGAGACATCGCTTCTTGCCAAAGCAGCCTAGATCTCTTAAAATACTTCTGCATAATGGAATATCTTGTCTGCTTGAAGCCAGAGAACTGGGCCAAGTGGTTTCTTGAGTTGTCTTTCAGCTCTAGGGTCTAAGCTTTGGTAATTTCATGTCTCTTATAGTCAATGTCTGGCAGCCTGGCAGCCCTGCTTTGACTTCATACTATTATATTTCAAGGAAATAGTAGAATAATCAAAATAGAGGTGGGAATACTGCAAGAGTGCAGGAGATACTAGTGAGAAGCTGGGCACTGTTTAAGTAGGGGCTGTTCTCTGGCCTCAATGCTGGAGGAATGACGGAAGATGGCTTCCCCTCTCATGGATGCCTCAGCTTGCCACCTGGCCAGGAAGGATGTCAATCCTAAGAAATCATGTTTTTAAAACTATTTTTAAATATTATGGCCACATAATAGTTGTATATCTTTGGAGAGTACATCCGATGTTTTGATACAGGCATACAATGTGAATTAACCAAATCAGGGTAATTGGGGTATCTATCACCTCAGGCATTTATCATTTCTTTGTGTTAGGAACATTCCAATTCCACTCTTTTAGCTATTTTAAAGTATACCTTAACTTACTGTTGATTATAGTCACTTTGTTGTGCTATCAGATATTGTTCTATCTAACTATGTTTTTGCACCCATTAATCATCCCCATTTTATCTTCCCCTCTGTGCCACCCTTCCCAGCCTCTAGTAACCATCATTCTACTCTCTCGTCTCCGTGAGATCAATTGTTTTTAATATTTACCTCCTGCATATGAGTGAGAACATGTGAGATTTGTCTTTCTGTGCTTGGCTTATTTCACTTAACATAATATTCTACAGTTCCATCCATGTTATTGCAAATGGCAGGATTTCATTTTTTTTTGTGGCTATATAATCTTCCATTGTGCATATGTACCACAATTCCTTTATCCATTCATCCACCGAGGAACACTTAAGATTGATTCCAAATCTTGGCTATTGTGAATAGTGCTGCAATAAACATGGGAGTGCAGATATCTTCTCGATATACTGAATTCCCCTCCTTTGGATATGTATCCAGCAGTGAGATTGCTAGGTCATATGGTAGGTCTATTTTTAGCTTTTTGAGGAACCTCCATACTGTTCTTCATAGTGGTTGCACTAATTTACATTCCCATCAACAGTATATGAGTGTTTCCCTTTCTCCACATCCTGGCCAGCATTTGTCATTGCCTATATTTTTGATAGGAGCCATTTTAACTGTGGTGAGATAGTATCTCATTGTAGTTTTTATATGCATTTCTCTGATGACTAATGATGTTGAGCATTTTTCATATTCCTGTTAGCCATTTGTATGTCTTCTTTTGAGAAATGTCTATTCAGATCCTTTGCCCATTTTTAATTGGATTATTTGATTTTTTTCTTATTGAGTTGTTGGGATTCCTTATATTCTAGTTATTAATCCCTTGTCAGATGGGTAGTTTGCCTATATTTTCCCTGCAAATATCTTCTCCCATTCTGTGGGTCATCTCTTCCCTTTGTTCATAGTTTCCTTTGCTGTGCAGAAACTTACTAGCTTGATGTGATCCCATTTGCCCCATTTTGCTTTGGTTGCCTGTTCTTTGGGGGTATCACTCAAAAAACATCATTGCCCAGACCAATGTTCTGAAGCATTTCTGCAATGTTTTCTTTTAGCAGTTTCATAGTTTCAGGTCTTAGATTTAAGTCTTCAAATCCATTTTGATTTGAGTTTTACACATGGTGAGAGATAAGGGTCCAGTTTCATTCTTCTGAATATGGATATCCAGTTTTCCCAGCACCATTTATTGAAGAGACTGTCCTTTCCACACTGTATGTTCTTGGTATCTTTGTTGAAGATAAGTTCACCATAGA
Organism: Indri indri; assembly: GCA_004363605.1. Lineage (NCBI taxonomy): Eukaryota > Metazoa > Chordata > Mammalia > Primates > Indriidae > Indri > Indri indri. The sequence continues at coordinate 5,842 of RJWJ010007340.1, forward strand.
TTGTGTGGATTTATTTCAGGGTTCTTTAGTCTGTTCCATTCATCTATGTGTCTGTTTTTATGCCAGTACCATGTTGTTTTCATTACTACAGCTCTGTAGCATAATTTGATATGAGGTAATGTGATTCCTCCAGTTTTGTTCTTTTTGCTCAGGATGGCTTTGGCTATCCTGGGTCTTTTGTGGTTCCATATAAATTTTAAGATTATTTTTTCTATTTCTGTGAAGAATATCATTAGTATTTTGATAAGGATTGTATCGAACCTGTAGATTACTTTGGGTAGTATGGACTTTTTAACAATATTGATTCTTCTAATCATGAGCATGGAATATCTTTCCATTTTTTGTGTCCTCTTCAACTTCTTTCATCAATGTTTTATATTTAAGTTTTCATTATAGAAATCTTTCACTTCTTTGGTTAAATTTATTACTAGGTATTTTATTTTATTTGTACCTATTGTAAATGGGATTACTTTCTTGGCTTCTTTTTCAGATTGTTTACTATTGGCATATGGAAATGCTATTAATTTTTTTATGTTAATTTTGTATCCTGCAACTTTACTGAATTTGTTTATCAGTTCTCATAGTTTTTTTGTGGAATCTTTAGGTTTCTCTAGACATAAGATCATATCATCTGCCAACAAGGATAGTTTGACTTCTTCTTTTCCATTTCAGATGTGCTTTATTTCTTTCTCTTTTCCGATTGCTCTGACTAGAACTTTCAGTACTATGTTGAACAACAGTGGTGAAAGTGGGCATTCTTGTCTTATTCCAGATCTTAGAGGAAAGGCTTTAAGTTTTTCCCCATTCAGTATGATACTAGCTGTGGGTCTATAATAATGGCTTTTATCATGTTGAGGTAAGTTTCTTCTATACCCAGCTTTTTGAGAGTTTTTATCATAAAGGGGTGTTGAATTTAATTGGATGCTTTTTCAGCATTTCAATTGAAATGATCATATGGTTTTTGTCCTTTGTTTTGTTGATATGATGTATCACATTGATTGATTTGCATATGTTGAACTATCCTTGCACCCCTGGGATGAATCTCACTTGATCATGATGAATAATCTTTTTAATGTGCTGTTGAATTCAGTCTGCTAATATTTTCTTGAGGACTTTTGTATCTATCTTCATCAGAGATATTGGCCTATAGCTTTCTTTTTTTGTTGTGTCTTTGTCTGGTTTTGGTATCAGGGTGTTACAGTTCTCACAGAGTGAGTTTGGAAAAGTTTCTTCCTCCCTGAGAAAACACATTTTGGAGAAGTCCAAACAATTGTATGAGAAACTCAGTTTGAGAAACAATGGCCAGCAGTTTAGATGTCACTTTTATATGTCTCTACTTAGGAGTTGTCTCATTTTTTTATAACTTTTTGGGGTTAGATTAGACAATATATACCAAAGTCCTAAAAACATTCATGCCCCTTGACCCAGAAATCCTAGGATTCAGAAATTAATCTAAAGGAGACAAGCAGAGAATTTGGAAAGAAATATATGTACTAAATAATTTATCTGTTTAAAATAGTAATATCAGCATCATCATCAACAATAACAAAAAGAAACAATCCAAACATCCAACAGTAGAGGACCTGTTAAAATAAATTATGGTATATTCATATGATGGAATACTGTAAGGTCATTAAAAATGATATTATACCTCTATTCTTATTGCTATTGATAAATTTTCATAATGCATGAAGTGATACAAAGATTATAAAAGAATATGTACATTACAATCTAATTGTTAAAATATGCACTTTTGCTTGGTAGAAATCTGAATGGCTATGCAGCAAAATGCTAATAGTGATTTTTTTTCCTGGGTGTTTTAGATTTTTGGTTGGTTTTAGTTTAATATTTATTTTTGTTCATTTGTATTTCTGATATTTCTGCATTTCCTGTGTAATTAAAAAGGACATGCAGAGTGGCATAATGGACATTGGAGACTAGAAGGGGTAGTGGGGAGGTGGGTGAGGGATAAAAAATTACCGGTTGGGTGTAATGTACACTGTTCTGGTGATAGGTAAAGCCAAGACTTCACCATTATACAGTATAACCATTTAACAAAATTCCACTTGTACCCCTAGATCTATTGAAATAATAAATAAAAGGAAATATACTTTAAAAAATCAGTCTTTTTCAAGTGTTTGAAATTTTCAGAACCATTTTTAAAAGTCCTGAAATATCTAGTGTGTGCCCCTTCTGAAAGTGTGCATTGCTGGCACCTGCGGAGTCCTGAAGGCCATGTTAGAAAATGTGGACTTTATCCTAAGAACCAAGGGAAATCATACAAAGGTTTTAATTAGAGAAAAGACATGACAAAAATCTTTACTATTAGATATCACATCGGCTGTGATATACAGAAAACATTGGGGGTGGAGGAGAAAGGTTTCTAGAAGGTTAAGTGAGACATAATGGTGGCTGGACTAGGCTGGTGATAGTGGAGAGGGGGAGGTGAGAAAAAAATAGAAAAAATATTTAGGATCTTTGGAGGTCTAGGAAGAAAAAAAATCAAAGTCACACCTTTGGGCTTTGGCTTAACTAGCATAGAAAAGCAAATGCCACAGCTTCAGGTTAGGCAGAGTCCAGAGTATCTGCGAAGGCTTGCAAGATAAGCAGGAACAGGCAGTCTCAGTTACCAAGACCATCCATGGGTCTTGGTGGACAAGTCAAGTCCAGATGGGGCAGTCTATAAGAGTAGGGTGAACAAGAAAAGGCTCAATCTTAGGTAGAGTGTGACGGGGCAAGACATGGGGAAATAAATCCCCTAACTCAATGGATAGAAAAGTAGCTTTTCTAAAATCATATCGCTAATCAATAAAGCCAAGAGCTGATCCTAGGGCTGTCACATTTCTTTGCTACTGGTCCTTTCTTGAGTACAAATCAAGAAGCAAAATGACTGGATAGAAAGCAAGCAGACCCTGAATCAATATCTGAGGCCAAAACTCTGCTCTTCAGAGCTGATCTTATTGCCTGGCTCATTAAAATATTTATGGAATGAATTTATTACCGATTGCTATTATTTTTATTTTTGCATTTGTCCCTCAAACACATCTTTGCTATATCTTCCCATACTTTCTCCTCCAATCATTTAATCATCCCGTTGCCTTCTCTATTGAAGAAGAAGAGTAGATAGACACCACCCCCATTGCCTTCTCTGTTGTGTGCTCCAGCCACACTGTCCTTTTTTCTCCTCTGATGTGAGCACTGAAAACCAAAAATGCTACAAGAGCCAGGAAGGTTACTGAGTGAAGCAGGCCCAGTGGAGGCTGTGGTGAACTAGGAAAGTATATTTCAGGTCTCAAGGTGGTGGCTACCTGCTCTTCCCATTGTCTTCTCTCTGGGGGCAGAGTTCAAGTATGATTTTACTTGTCATTGTACCCTCAGCACAGTGCCTAGTACATAATACACACTCAATAAACACTTGAGGATGCATGAATGGATAGATGCCAGGAAGTATAACTGAATCATGACAGAAGCCCTGTTCCCAAGTACTGTAGTAAATGAGAAGCTTTCAGTGATCCATACTCCAAATGGAAACATGTCCCTTTATGGTTGTATTAGGTAGGATAAGGGAATTGCTGTAACAAATAACTCCTTAGTAACAGTGGCTTACTACAACAAAAGCTTATCTCTAGCTTAGTCAACAGTTCGACGTGGATCTTCCTGGTCCATTGGCTCCTCTCCAAGTGGTAATGTTTAAAGACAGGCCAGGTTACTTCTAAACAGTGGCTCTGTCATACCCAAGAGCAGGAGTTGGCAAATTTTTTCTGTAAAGAGCCAGAGAGTAAATATTCTAGGCTTTCTGGGCCATACTGTCCCTGTCACAACTACTCTGTAGTATGAAAGCAGCCATAGACAATAAGCCCAGAGGCTTTCTGAGGAGCTCTGCCCTAGGGCATCAGAGACCTTCCCTGGATCTTTGCTGCTGGCAGACAAAGGAAGAGAGAGTGTGGATGATCAGACTGGAGATTGTTATGAACCAGACTGAGAAGTGGCAATTTCCATCTACATCTCAATGGCCACAACTCAGTTCCTTGGTCCCACCAAACGTCAGGATAGATGGGGAAATATAGTCTGCCTGTGTGTCTAAGAGGAAAAGAAAGCAAAGTTGGAGAGCCCATAACATTGTATTTGCCTCACTTTGTCTTTCTACTCACCAATCATTTGTTAAACTTCCTCTCAAACATATAACACACTCCACCTTCCCCCAAAGAAGATCCTTCCAGGATCTCCTGGTGATGCAAGTCCCCTCCATCAGCTCTGGATGTAGTTTATTGTGGTAGAAAACAAAACAAATTACTTGTCCCTCTTCTTCTCCTTTCTCTAATGAACAGTTATGGAACACAGACAATATATATCCGCAGTGAAAACTCCTATTTGGAAAGGATGAGAATGAAGACACACAGCAAAGGCTGGTCCATGCATTTACAAGATTTCACCTCTCAGACTTTCGGAAAGCTCTCTGACATGTTTTACTAGGCCCTGATTAAGCTCTCCATTGGAAGCTCCCTTGTCTATTGTTCTCCTAGCTCTACCCTCTGGGAGGTTCCATCTAGTCCATCATCTTCTTTGGCCACATCTGTAGTAGGCACTGCAGAGTATGCTCTCCTGAGGCCTTCACAGCTTTGTAGATTGCTTCCCATTGGATTGAGTTTAGGGCTCAAAAGTTGTTTTACAGCTCAAAGATATTTTTAGGATGGTCATGATATCTTTGGCCATAAAATTCCTTTAAAAACTTAATAAACTTCAAACCAGTTCCTTGTACGGTCACCATGCCAAAGTTCTTACCTGAAAGTTCACATAATTCTCAAATTTCTTTTGTTTTCTTTGTTTCCTCACACTAGTCCTCTCTCCCTTAATTGAATGGTCACTACCTGATATCTATCTAAAACAATAAATGGGAAGGCACATTCCTAATCCGATCTTTGTCCCAGGGCTGAGTCTTTTGTTTAACTGAGAAGTATCACTGGCCTTGATTACTCTTTATCTCTTACTATTTGGGAATAAAAGCTATCAGCCTTCCCAACATTTCAAGGACCCAGATTTCTTGAGTTTATTCCCTTTCATTTCAGTTTGCAAGCCAGTCCATTCTTTCCTGAGCTCATTTCTTTCCCATAAAACATTACCAAAGACACCTAATGGTAGCCAGTGCACTGGCACTCGGATGATTTCTGGACATTTCCCCTAGAGCCCTAGTTTGGTAATGGTCTGCTTTTAAATTACTGCAGGTGACAATTTTTCATAACGTCTCGTCACTATATAGAACAGCATCCATCATTCCAGCCACTAGCATCAGTTTTCTTACCATTCATCACCTCACCACTTAGCACTCTACTTCAAGGTACCAGTTTCTGAATTTTAACAGAGGCATCAACATTTCAGTGGTTTAAATAATAAAAAATTATTTTTTGACCTGAAACCATCCAACACAGGTGTCTGCGGTTGGGTGAATCTCCTGGGTAGCTTTCCTCCTCATGGCAACTCAGGAACCCAGACTTCTTCTAATCAAGTGGCTTCCCCATCCTCCAGAGTCCTGGAGCTCATGGGGTCTCTGTATCCATCGGCCAGAACTCAGTCCTATGTCTCCATCGAACAGCAAAGAAGCCTGGGAGACATAGACTGGCTGTATGTCCCAGAGGGCAAAAAAAAAATGACTTTGGTGAACAAACAGTATTTTCTCTGAGCAGTGGTTTACCTGATACAAGCTGCAAGAAATAGACACAGTAGGGTAGACAGAGCAAACGGGGAAAGCCTGTGAATTAAAGGCCTCTCACTTGACCACTAAAGCTGGGGACAGCTGTACAAAGGCAAACCCTGTGTTAAATGGCTTCAATCTGTGAACACGGTCCAGGGATCTTAACACCATGAGTTGAAAATAGTTGAAACTTTTTTCTCTGGATAAAGAAAGCTAGAGAACTGGATTTAGCTGTGATTTTAATTGAGTTCAATATTAGAAGATAGTTATTTATAGCTAGACATTTATGTGTCTTTGAATAACACTATTCTTTATTTTTATGTTTTGTGTTACTATTTTGCATTTTAGAAATAGTTCTTTCTTTTTGGAAATCATAATTGATTGGATTGTGAATCTTGTACGCTCTTTTTACTTGAGAAAACCACAGTCTGTTGGCTTCATTCATTAATAAATCTGTTTATTCTTTCTACAAATATTTATTAAAGTCTTACTAAGTGACAGACACTGTGCTATGTACTGGCTAAAAGGCAGCTATGGTCTCTGTCTTCATAACACTTACAGTCTAGTGGCTAAGACAGACATTAACCAAATTCTCTGGGACCAAAAATTATTTCTTTCCAGTAGTATGTGGTTATAAAGTATGACATTATGGTTATAATACTATCTGGTTATGAAGGAGAAGTTTATGAAGTTTTAAGCCTGACCCTTTTTAAGAGGTCAAGGACAGCTTCCTTGGTAAAATCACATTGCTTTATTTTTTACGTAAAATATTTATTATTTATTTGTACATTAAAAAAGGATATGTTGTGAAAAGTGCTTTTGTTCCTGCCACCTGTGTCACAGATTCCTAATTTCTCTTCTTGGAAGAAACCACTCTGACTATTCCCTCGTATATCTTTTTTTTTAAAAAAAAAATCCTCACAAGTGTCATGCAATACGTAGTGTCCCATTTCTTGCTTTATTCACTTAACATATATCCCAGAAGTTGTTCCGTGATGATACACAGAGAGTCTCTTCATTCTTCTGTAAGGCTGCATGCTATTCCGTCATACAGATTATCAAAATTTATTTAATTAGCCCAGTGTTAGTTTTCCATTGCTGCTGTAACAAATCACCACAAATTTCGTGGCTTAAAACAACGCAGATTTATTCTCTAACAGTTCCGGAGGCCAGAAGTTGGAAACAGGTTTCACTGGGCTGAAACCAAGGATGGCCATTACAAAAAATAAGCAAACAAACAAACAAACAAACCCCCAGAAAATAACAAATGTTGGCGAGCTTGCAGAGAAATGGGAACACTTGTGCATTGCTGGTGGGAATCTAACATGATGTAGCTGCTGTAGAAAACAGTATGGTGGTTTCTCAAAATATTAAACATAAAATTACTGTATGATTCAGCAAATCCACTTCTGGGTGCATACCCAAAGGAAGTTGAAGCAGGGATTCAGGCAGATATTTGTACATTTTTGCTCATAGCAGTGTTATTCACAATAGACAAAGGGTGGAAGCAACCCAAGTGTCTCTTGACAGATGAATGGATAAACACAATGTGGTATATACGTACAATGGAATATTATTTTGCCTTAAAAAAGGAAATTCTAACCAATGTTACAGCATGGATCAACCTTCAAGACTATATGCAAGTGAAATAAGCCCATCACAAAAGGGCAAATACTGCATGACTCCACTTAGATGAAATACCTAGAGAAATCAAATTCAGAAACACAGAAAATAAAATGCCTGTTTAAAAACAGGCAGTCTAGCTCCACAACTGTTAGTAAATTCTTTACAGTACCTCATATCCAGGATGTGGTTGAGGGTTTTTTTTTAAAAAAAAAAATCCAATCATATTTTTAAAAATGAATGATTTTAGCACACTTGTGCTTATGGATATGACAGCTATATTTGGGTATAGTTTTGCAATATTATGCTTTCTGTTTTATTGCTTTTTAAAAAATCCTTTACTATTTTCTCTCCTTGTATATGTGTGTGTGTGACACTTCTGATTGCTTGGAAGGTTTATGTCTTTGTTTTAGTGGTTATCTTTATGTACCATAACTTTATATAAAATATTTATATACATACATGGTATTATAATACAGATATGTATTCAATCCTCTATTTATTTAGGCAGTATTTATTGCCTTCCTACTCAAGCAGAAGCAGGCCAATTCACGAAAAGCACATTTTCCCCAAAGCTATTATAATTTATTGAACAGAGTCACCAAAAGCCAATTTGTTTTATGGTCAGTTTACTGGATGAATTTCAGAAAATTGGCCTGAAGCCACTCTGAGTAATGGCAAAATTAGCATATTTCCTCTCTCCATGCTCACCTCTAACCCATCAACCACCTATTTTAGTTGATTGTGTTATTTTCCTTAGTGTTCATGTTTGTACCTTGAAGTAAAGTTGTATCTGCATAATTCATTTATCTTAATCTTTTTCCTCCTGGTAATAAAAGATAGGAACATTTGAATATTTATTTTTCATCTTCCCTCCCCTTTCCCTCCAACTTTCAGTCATTTAATTTATATGTTGTCATGATTTATAACATTTATTGTCTGTTCCGGACCATTATCTTCACAATTTACTTTCGTTTTACCGACTAAATAGATTGAATGTTTTCTGGCAATCTCTTGACTGTAGTTTCTTCACATATAATTTGATTGGCTGAAGTTTGATCTTTCTCAAAGTGCTCATAGGATCTTTATTCCTTGAGTTCTTGTATTATTAAAAAATATTTGTTGTTGCCTTTCTACTTGCAAAACAGTTTAACTGGGAATAAAGCCGTTTCAGATAATCCAGGCATGAGGTAACAAAGGGAATGTTAAAGTAGTTGAAGTGGGAATATAAAGGATATTTGGGCACATGATAGAAATAAGGAAATCAGAGGGGAAGTTGATTTGCAGGAAATGATAGAAAGTTTGTTTGTTTCAATGTGTCAAATTTTGGACACACAAACAGATATTTTGTGAAAACAAAGCTATGAAACTAGACCACAGGTAAGCTGCCATGTTAGAAATATTCTTTTCTTGATCTTTATAGTTAAGAGTTGAAGCTGACAAAGTTGATGACATCTCTAAGGCACTACTATGATTCCAGAAGAAGTCAGTGATATGCTTATTATTGGTCTGTTCAAGATTTCTATTTCTTCTTGATTTAAGCTTGGAAGGTTGTGCTTTTCCAGGGATTTATCCATTTCTTCTAAGTTTACTAGTTTACGTATGCAGAGGTTTTCATAATATTCACAGAAGATATTTCCTTAAGATTTTCTTAGTAAAATTTTCTTTTCTCTAGCTTAATTTATTATAAATATACAATATATAATATATGTAACATACAAAATATGTATTAATCTCTTGTATGTTATTGGTGAGGCTTCCAGTCAACAGTAGGCTATTAATAGTTATGTTTTGGGGGAGTCAAAAGTCATATGTAGATTTTTGACCACACAGGGGGTTGGCACTCCTAACCCTCATGTTGTTTATAGGTCAAGTGTAATTAAACAACCAGAAGAGACTCTCTAAGACACAGGTTCTCACTTAGACAAATAACCAAAGGTATCCTCCAATATGAATGTTTTTCATCTAGGGTATGGATAAAACCACCCCTAAATTTGGCAAAATACATAAATCTTCAGATTCAAAACGCTGAGAGAAATTTAAACAAGATAAAACTGAAGAAATTCATGCTAAGACAGAACATAGTCAAACTTCTGAAAACTAAAAACAAAGAAAAAATCTTGAAATCAGCAAGAAAAAATGCAACACCTTACCTGTAGGGGAAAAATAATTTGAATAAGAGATTTCTCATTGAAAATCATGGAGACCAGAAAGAAGCGGAATATCATTTTTTAAGTGCTGAAAGAAAAGAACTATCAACTCAGAATCCTTTATCCAATAAAAATGTACTTCAGGAATAAAGGGGGATTCAAGACTTTCTCAGATGAAAGGAACTAAGAGAATTTGTCACCTACTCTAAAAAATGGCTAAAGGAAACTCTTGAAACAAACAAATGAACAACAATAACAGAAATGAAGACTCTTAAAATATCAGAAAAGAAAAAGAACAACATAAAGAATAAACGGGAAAAAAGAATCTCTAGTCTTCAGCTGCAATGGATCTTTTCCACGCATGCCCAGATTCCCCCATATGCTTGCTCAACTTGTAGTAGTAGTAGTAGCAGTGGTGGTATCAGTGGTAGCAGCAGCAGCAGTAGTAGTAGCAGTGGTAGTAGTAGTAGTTGTAGCAGTGGTAGTAGTAGTAATTGTGGCTACTGTTTATTGAATGCATATTGATATCAAGCAGAACGATCAATACTTTCCATCTATTACTTCATTTGGTGCTCTTACCAACTGACTTTTAGAAAGGCTAAGAAATCTGCTATGGTCATGCAGCTAGTCAGCGGTATTATTGGCATCTGAACCCAGCCTATCTGGCAAAGAAAGATAAATCTTTCGTTTCAAAATAAGAAATCTGATTTACCTTTCCTTCATATGCTGAGTTCCTCAAATAGAGAGCTACCTTTTCATAGTTTTAATTACCTTATCGAGAGTTTTGTTTTCTTAGATATATTAACAGAACACATTCAAATGCCCTCTAAGTGTTCTCTACAGGATGAAAATTGAGTTTCCTCTATCTTCCTTCTTGCCTCTTATGTTACTTTCATTTTTGCAAACCCGATTTCTTCCCAAATCATTGGAATGGCACCTTTTAGCCCAGCCCAGATAAAGTATCCATCTTTATCTCCTCCTGTTTGGTAATGTGACACCCAGTTGTGGATCCAAGACTTCAATTTCAGTGCTGACACATTCTCTCTTTGTCCTTGGCCAATCTTGTTGCTTCCATGTCCTTATATGTAGAAAGCCAGAAATGAGAACGGCATTTGAGAATTCTCAATGCCCAGTAAATTTATTTTTAAAGTAATAGAAAGGTCTTTGACAAAACATTGAATAGAACTGTCAAGTATTAAATAATTAATACTTTTGTTGCTTCAAAATAAGGTAACTTTACTAACACATTAAAATAATCCAAAGTTCTCTGAACTCACTAGGCCGTAGAATTCCCACCAATGTACTCTCCACATGTTAATGGTACAAAACAGGTGTTCTCATTGACACAGTGTGATCTAGAATACGGCTAAAGGCAGTGAAATCCAGCAACTAAAGAGTACTGGTTCTTATTAATATATTTTCTCAACTGCTGCCCAAATTCCTTTCTATTTGGTCTAATGTTTTTCAAGCACTGGACTGGAATGTGGGGTTACAATTCCAACTCATCCACAATCAAGCAAACTCAAAAGACTTTAAAAGCTCCAATCTTTCTTTAGATTTATAGTCAAGGAACCATAAATAGCAAAGAAATATGCCTATCGGTACCCATTCTGTGGTCAAGGCTAATGGATCTGAAACTTGGAGAAAGAGCATGACCAAGTCAGTTTCTTGGAGAGAGAAAACAAAATATTAGTACTCTAATGTGATAATTTAGTGCGTTTCTCTTGTGAAATCAGAGCACTTCACATATTTGGGCTTCTGATCTTCGGTTTCTTTACTAAAAAATAATTCTATTTAGGTGGGTTTTCTTAGATATGAAAGAGAAAATTTTAACTCTTCCAACCCTGCCTATAATAAATACAGAGCCTGCATAAGAATATGTGATAATAATTTAGTTGCTTCTTTTCTTTCGATTCAAGAAAACATATTTACCTGTCTTCTGTTCAGGGATGATGACACATTTTCCCCTATCCTCTGACATTCTTTAGAATGAGAGTTTTTGTCTGAAAACTTCACTTACAGGTGGGAATTGGCAAAATGACAGATTCGCTGTCTTTATTTTTTGTTTTTTAACTCAAACAGATGCTGACAGATTTATTTTTCTTTGGCTCATGTGGAAGGCAGTTGTGGTTCAGTGGCGAGTTTACTGGGTCAGTTAGATCTACACCACTTAACTGTACCGTATGCTGGCTCTGAGACCGAGAGCCGGCACACTCCCAGCCTCAATTTCTGTATTCAAAAAATGGGGAAATTGTCAAAAATGTTGCTCCCTCTCTTCTGATCTTTACTCAATTCATATATTCCCTGTGAATGTCTTTCTCTTTGACACCTTCCCAGACTTCTCTGCCTAAAGTTCACCCCATCCCCACCAAACTCTTCCTATACCCCTTTCCCTTCTACTGTGCATTTTACTTTGTTAAAAATTTTTTTAGTTTTTAAAATTTTTTATTGATGTAAAATACACATACATAATTCACCATCTCTACTATTTTTAAGTGTGCAGTTCAGTGGCAATAAATACATTTATATTCTTTTCTTTTTTCCTTCATTCCCTCCTCCCCACTCCCCTTCCTGGCCTTTGATAACCCCCAATCTGCTGTTGACCTCCATGAGATCGAATCTTTTAGCTCTCACATATGAGTGAGAACATGACTTTTTGTGATTGGCTTATTTCACTTGACATAATGCCTTTCAATTCCATCCATGTTATCTTTGTTAGAAGTAGTGCACCCAAAAGGAATAATTAAAGAGTTTAATGTTATTTATAAAGGGGTAGGCATGTTAGGAAAACCAAAAAGGGCCATTTCATATCAAGGACCAAAGAAACAAAAGGAAGGATCAAATATTGCAGGATTTCTCAACAATTGCATTACTGGCTTTTTAGAGCAGACAATTCTTGGATACAGGAAGCTGCCCTGTGCATTGTAGGATGTTTAGCAGCATCCTTGGACTTTATCCCCCAGATACTAGTAGCAACCTCCTGCCTTGTCAAATGATTTTTGGAGGACTAAGTCGTCCCCCAGTGAGAACCACTGATTTATGGGAACTGAAAATGGAGGAGGCTACCTAACAGGAGGTGTGGATTTAAGTGGAGGAAGGTTGAGCGTAATTGATGGATCTTATTCAAATGCAGTAATGTTCTTGTTGCACTTGGAAGCTGAGTTTAAAGTCCTTTTCATTTTCTTTATTTCTACAAAAGAATGAAGATGTTAACATCTTGGAAAATGTCACGATGGTGGTTTTTAAATGGATTTTAACTTCATTAGTTGTAACTGTTAGAAATCTTGGAGTCCTACAATATTAGAATTCCTATATCCCTTCTTTCTCCTACCCTTGAGATACAACATTTTTGATGTAGAATTTTTCATTTGTGGCCAAAAGTTCTGACTTCTCCCACCTATTGTTAAAGATTGGATCAGGTGATCTCTTATATTTAATGAGGGACACGACGTAGGTCACTGGAAGTACAATTCTTTTGACTTTAAAGATGTTAGGTTGATTAAGGAAAGGAGAAAGAACTGACACCCAAAAGCCAATGCTTCAATTTTAACTGTTTTTAAAATAAATAGATGTAATTTTTTAGAACAGTTCTAGATTTACAAAATAATTGCACAGATAGTACAGAGAGTTCCCGTAGAGAGAATTCCCACTACCACCATATTTTCCCCTGTTATTAACATCTTACATTAGTATGGTGCTTTGAGGAGTATTGGTCAGGATTATTGTAAGATGCCTCTTTCTTGAAATTTATCTAATGGTTTTTCTCGTAATTAGTAGGTTGGGTTTTTGGAAGGAAGATCATAAAGGTAAAATGCCTTTTAATCACATCATACTATCTCTACGATTTATGACTATGACCTTGATTACCTAGCTCAATTAGTGTTTGTCAGGTTTCTCCCTGTAAAGTTACTCTTTTCTAACACCTACTGCACTCTTTGGAAGGAAGTCAGTCGGTGCATCCCACACTTCAGGAGTCGGGAGTCATGCTCCTCCTATTTTAGGGTAGAGTATCTATAATATCTAATTTATTTGGAATTCTATGCAGGAAATTTGTCTCTTCTCTCTCATCTATTAATTTATTCAGTCACTTATTTGTATCACTGTGGACTCATGGATATTTATTTTATACTTTGAATTATAATCCTACACTATTTTATTTATTTTATTGCTCAGATTATTTAGGCTTTGGCCATTGGGAACTCTTCAGTTGGCGCCTGTGTCACTTTGACATACTGCCATCATTACCATACTGCCAGGGCTTGTTTGTTTTTTCTTTTTGAGCACTTCCTTACTTTCTGGCCCTATAAGATGCTCCTGGCTCATCATGTATATTTCCTTCCCAGAGCCTAGAATTAGCCATTTCCTCTATGAGCCATGCTTCCTTTTACTGGAGAATGGTATTAGAAACCAACATCTTGGTGCTCTATGTGCTCCTTGCTACTGGGGTGTTGCTTTTAGGGGATGAGGTACTCCCGACCAAGTTTTGTGAGACCCTTCTTTATTTATTTTCTGTTATTTCCTGGTCAAAACCAGGAACTAGTGGAATTTCTTGAGTTTTCCTAACTATAAATGGTTTGCAGGATCTCATCACTGGGTGGCATTGAGGGGAGGGAGGGAAGAAGCATGTTTGAACAGAAACTCCGGACATTCCAAGGTCTGCCCCTCAGCTTGGAGCTGTGTGGCTGTCTCAGCGTTGGCTTTGACCTTGGGCTGCTGTATTGTGTATTTACAGCCTCTCACCTCCTGGCCCTTCACCTCTCCCTCACCACTGCCCTTCCCTTCCTGCTTCCCTCCCACCCACAGGCACACAATCCTGACGAACCTGGGATGTTGCAGGAGGATGAGAATTTATTTTTTATGCAGTTATTTGGCAGTTTTAACACCGCTTTACAGAAGCATTAAATGTTGTGAAATCTCTGCTCTTTAAAATGCCGATCTTTACCCTTTGCAAGAGATAGTGATATATCATGAAAGAGAGAATAGTTTTTGGTTCTATAGAAGTCATAAAATTAAATACTGTTCTCAAGATAACAGTAAAAATATTACCTGTCCTTAAACAAACAAATATATTTAAAACAATATAATTTGGTAAGGCAGGTCCTCTTTCAAGAAATAGAACTAAATGCAAAAATATGTTTAATTTGAAGGCCTGAAAGCTTTGCTCACCCTTCTGGCCAGACTTCCACCTCAGTTCCTTTAGGTTGAATAACTCCTCATTGCACTCAACTAGACGAGGAGCTGGGTCAGTTTGCTTTTGACATCCAAAGGTCCAACTGACTATAATTCCACTGTGCTCCTCTGTCATTCCATTCCTTTTAAGTACAAATAACAGTTGTTTTTTGTTTGTTCCTTCTCCAACTCGCATGGAGCCGGGGTAGGAGATGGGGAGCAGGAGTGAGGTCCTGAAGTCTGAGGGTGGCCACCAGGCAACACCACCAAGAGGTCAAGAGGTCAAGGTGTTATAAATGAGACATGAGTGGCATTGTGGTACTAGTCCTGCCAGGGCAAAGGAGGGGTCATCTCTTAGTTCAGGCAGTTTTATATGCAAATGTATACGTTGCCCTATATGTGTTTAAATACAAGAATATGTTTAATATATGCAAAAGGCTTAATTGGGTGTCCCCTGTGTTTAATCTGTGCACACAGCCTGAGTTGGAGCCAGCGCTGGGAAGATGATGAAGTCATAACCGACCCAGTGCCCGACCAGGTGGCCGCAGGAAAGTGGTCAAAGTGAACGAACAAGCCCGCCTCTCCTTAGGTTTCAACCAAAAAATGGAACCAAAAAATGGAAACAATTCAGTCATATTTTTCTTTATTTTGTGGGGAAATAACGGATAGCTTGAGTAGAGCAAGAGAAAAATAGGAGGATGAGAAGATCAGACGGACATTGGTGTTAGCAGCCGGAGCTCAGCTAGGACGCATCCCTGGAACTGCCCTCCTTGTTTCCTGAGCTCCATGGCACAGGACATTCCTCCTGGGGAACTTTCTGGAACATGGCCAGGAGAAACCCTCTCCCAAATGCTTCCCAGAGAACCCATGACGCCATCTGCAGACGCGCATTGCTTGGGAGCGAGTCTGTCCCAGGCGCTGGTAGGAACCGCCCAGCCCCGCCTGCCCAGGCCTGGGGTGACTCAGGCTCCGCATGGAAACCGCACCCCGGCTGGCCCTCGGCCGCGTGTCTGCAGCCATGAAGCGTCCATCACCTCTGGTCGGGTTGTGGGTTTTGAAGTTCTTTGTTGATAAACAAAAATCCCTCTGATAAGATTTAGATTTTACGCCTCCAGTAACAAAGGAGGTGCGTCTCCCTGCGTCCCGCGGGCGGTAGCGGGCACCGGCCCAGCCCTGCCCTCTCTGGGTCACACTTCACCTCACTCTTTGGCCTCCCCGCGTCTCACCACGGTTTCTCTCACACAGACATTTTCCCTAAAAAAATCCTTGCATGTTCGGAAGACTTGAACTCGCACACGCTTTATTTAAGAAGTTAAGTTTAGCAATGCTGGATTCAAGCTTTGCTGCTCAGCTGGTTGCAAGCAGTGATTAACTTCTCTGTGTCTCAGTTTACTCCTCTGTAAATTGGTAATAATTTTAGTATGTTTCTCAAAAATTGTTGTAACTATTCAACGAGAGATTGCATAAATCAATTAACACAGCCCCTGGCACTTAGTCAGTACTCACTGTTTGTTATTTTTGAAGTTAACACTATTTTCAAGGTTCTTATTACAACATACTTCAAGGTATTCCATTTAAAATATATTAGAACCTCTGATAATATTGGTGTCAAAGGATAAAGCTTTTCAGGGTAAAATCAGAGATGATTTTCCATCACTGCATGCCTGCAGACTTGATGTGACCAACTGCCTTAGTAGATCCGTGATACCCTGAGATGCTTTTGAGTGTGGTTTTAAGGCCCTTTGGTACTGTGATATTATAGTGCTGGTACAGTTGTAATCATGATGGCACCCTCAGAGGAGAGGGATACACCTCAAACTTCTCCTTGTTTTCACTCTAGTTTCCAGACTCCAGTCTTGTTCATGGTGGACAAATACTGCTCATCTTGAAACCCTTCCTTATCGATGACTTTTGATCCAGTAGCAATTAATTTCAGTCAAATGTGGTTCGTTTTCTAAGTTTGTCAGTATCTACTTAATCCCCAGTCTCAAAGGCATTCTGCCTGGATATATGTTCCCCGTGTTACTGACTCGTGGAAAGCACAGAGTGGCATCTGCCCACAGAGAGAGGCGGGGTGATGCCAGGGCAGTCAGGAGTAGAGAAGCGGTTTGAGTGGTTCCCAGAGACCGCAGGCGGGGCCTGTGCCACCCTCTCAAATCTCCTCCATTGCTTCGTGCTCCAGAACACAGGACTCCATTCAACCGTTTTTACTGAGTTTTAACTAGCTGTGTGGGATGCACAGAAGCATGTGACATGTTCTTAGCATTCAAGGAAAGTACAATGAATTCATTTTTTAAATGAAGTGTCATGATTTGACTGAATGGAATACTTTCCACGGCTCCCATCAAGAGTCATCAGGGAAGTCAGTCATAGTCCTGTCCTTGTCAAGAGGACGTGCTTCCCTTAGCTGTCCTTAATTTAACAAATGTGCCATTCTGAGAAATGTCAAGAAGGCCTCATAGCAGCAAACCACCCCCAATTTCCTGGGTCAGCTATCACTATCTGAAAGGCCTTGGGTGCCCAGTGTACTGTGGCTGCTCTTCTAAGAAGTAGCTGGAGCTTCTACTTCAGAGACTTTGCCTCAGACCTGAGATAAGGTTGTTACGGTGAAGAGGGAATAATAAAGTAAGAAGCCAGGAATGAAGATTGATGGTGACTTTTGTGTCGCGAAGAATAAGTCTCAACTGGTGTCAGTAAGTCGATGGCCTTTCATGCTAAGAAATTAACAAAACAAGGAAAGAAAAAAATGTAAAGCCTTTGACAATATAAATGTAACAATTATAAATAAATGAATGACTAAAAATGTGTGTATAATTGTATATTTAATATATTTGGTCTTTTATGCCTAAGACCAAACAGCAGAATGATGATTATGATCCTCCTTAAATATATGAGATTAAGTTTTGTTGAAAGCCATACATGATATACTGGGTAAAAGGAACTGAGATAAATAGGGCTTTAGTGTGAGGTTTTATGTTTATCTGGCAAGGAGCTAGGCTATGTTTACTGTTTGCTATAGTTGTAGATCAGAGGCAAAACTTTTCTCTGCTGTTCTTGTTTTTGTCTCTCTGTTGCCTTTGGGTTTCCCTAGAGACTTCTTCTTAAATAAAGTCTGAAATGTACAGTTATTTCAGTTGTAATCTCCTGTTATTATACAGAAGCCTTATTGATGTTGGTAGTAAGATGTGGTGAAAGAAGTGTTTTATAGTCCTATACTAAGGTCTCAGTCTTTTTGAGAGCCTGTGCTCCCGGGCTGTGACCTTCACACGTGCTTCTCAGTTGTCTCCCGCTGCCTGCCACGGTAAAATGGGAAGGCTAGAGGGGGCTGAGGTTGGGTATCTCCATTTTTCCAAATTGGTTCAGCTCTGATGCTCTTGAAGACATGCTCTGGGCATGTTTAAAAATGGTCACTTCACCTCTCCCTCTGTCAGAAGCACGAAGGGATTTTTCTCTGATCTTTATGGTGAGAACCTAGTGGGGCACTGGAAGATAAACCTCATGAAGGTATGGGCCCTTTGCCCTGGGATTTTTTAACTGTCAAGCTTGTCCAATCTTAACCTCTTGCAATTTGTCAATTACAGTTTAGGTTTTTGTATCCCGGTCCTGGTTCCTGTGGAAGTTCCTGTTTCTGGGTTTCTGCTCCTATAAATTGTGATTTTCTATACCTGCCTGCTGGTCTGTCTTTTCAATTTTAAGACAGAAGTTTGCCCTGTGACCTCAATTCTCTGATAGATCTAAGAAGAGTTGTTGATTTTTAGTTCATTCAGAATTTTTCTTGTTGCAAGGATGGGAGTGACAACCTCCAAGCTCATTACATGCCAGACTAGAAACCAGGAGTTGAAATAAAGTTTTCACAGCCACCTCTGTGGGATCAATGTTCTTCCTTATCATTGTCTGTGCTCAGCTCCGACTGATGAGCATGTGCGCGAATCTGGTTCTGTCACTCAAAATGCCATTCCTTCCCTTGATGTGCTCTCGTGCATTCTCCTTCCTTTTTTTTCTTTTACTTGGGAAAGATGTGCCTAGCTCCCATGTATGGATCTTCTCCTCATTCCAGTCTTATCGCTCAAATGCCCCCTCTATTTTCCAGAACCTTCCCTGCCCACTTTCCTTCTCTTTCTTTCCAGAATACTCATTGTCTGTACCACTCATTTTTAAACTTATTCATAAACTACCAGGATTGTAATTAAATTATTCAATTGTTTTGTGTATGTATGTAAGAAACAAATCTTACATTTAGGAACTGTTCTGAACATGTATGCAGCAAGTTATTCAGTAAATACTTATGAATTGGAAAGGTTTTAGAAGTAATCTTTCATGTTTACTCTACATATTGGACTAAAAATATAATGAATTTTATTCTCAATTATTTTATGTTCCACAGAGCTTTTATTATTCACTTCCTTCTCTTCCTTGTGCTTGGGACATGAGAGGGTCCGCAGGCCAAGGGATAAGGTCTTTTGAGTATTAGCGAATACTCCTAGGAAATTCTATTGGAAATTGGAGAGCATGGGCTAGGTCTGAAAGCCCTGCAAATCTGCATCCATGAACCAGTTCAGCTTCCTCATCTTTCCTTACTGATACCCAGGTGCAGGTATGATGGAAAATAATATAATTGTGTTAGGAATCCTAAGGCATCCAAATCACACCGCACCCAGACCATTACTTTGTAAGTTCCAAGATAGGCCAAATCAAGATTACATGCATTCCTAGGTTTTCCTCTTTTCTTCCTTCTACCCCCACATTTTCACTTATCTTTTAAGTCAATGTATCAAGACCTAGTTATAAACATCCACCATATGCAGGTAAGCGCCATATGGAGTCTCTGGCCTCGGGGAAATTTAGAATGTATGAGGGAAGGCAAGAAATAAACAAGAGAGAACCAATATGGAATATATAACCTGAGAGATGTCTCCAGGTGGTTAGCAAATGTGTTACTATGACTCCAGAGGAATTACAGATCAAAGTGAAAGGAATTGCAGTGCTCTCACATTTCTTGAACAAGATGTGACTTAAAAAACCTTCAAAAGGAGGTAAGATTTAGCTAGTTAGAGGAGCCAGGAAAGGAGAGGACAGTTTAGGTGATAGGTACAAAGTGAGCAGGGGAACACAAGTAGATCAAGCCTTTATCCTCCCTTCCCTGCCTTTCCTTTCCTGCAAACTCAGAGGATTGGAAAATAATGGAAAATAATTGGAAAGTGTCAGGGGTGGGAGAATATGTTATCCTGCCTGCATGGGGAAAAGCATTTTTTGTCCTTGTATTCTGGAAAGCCCTTGTGAGTCTGTGTTACCCACTGTAGATTCTGAATTACTAAATGCTGTGCAGCTCTGGCCTGGGACCATGCCAAGGAAAGCACTGACTGTACATTTTGGAGCAGGAATTAAATCTTATGCAGGATATCAGGTAGTGTGACCTTTGAAAGTAACAGAAAACACAACCCCAAATGACTTAAACAATAAAGAACATGTATTATTTCATGTAATAACAAGTGCAGAGGTTGAGAATATTCTCTAGCGTTGGTTAATGCAGTGACTTGGTAACACCATCAAGACCCAGGTTCTCTCCAATTTTCCTCTCTGCCATCCTCAGAGCATGTTACCTTGGTCCTTAAGACTGTCTCTCCTGATGGTTGCAAAATGGCTACAACAGTCCTAGATGTCCCATCAAGACATGAAAAGGTGCTAGATGGTAGGTACCATCTCTCCCCATGTGCCTCTTTTAAAGAGTGAGAAAATCATTCTCGTAAAGCCTCCAACAGACCTCCCTTGATATATTCTTTCCCAGATTGAGTCCTATGTCCTTTTATAAACCAATCGCTGTTAAGAGGAATGTGATTGCCATGATTGATTCAGACTAATTAGGATTTACCTCCAAGTCACATTGGAGCAGGGAGGGACACCGAACAAAACGAAGACTCTGAGAAAAATAAAAAGAAGGAAAAAGTATTGGAGATAGGTAGATGTGGTTTTAAAATATGCTCACAAATTCTTTGATACTCCTCCCTCTCTAAGGAGTTCCCACCCCCTTCCTTGGGCGCCATGCCACTCAGACGGCCAATGGAACGGCCTACGTGGCGAGAACTAAGGCTTCCTGCCAGCAGGTGTGGGAGGGAGACATCTCGAAGTGGCTCCTCTGCCTGGGTCGGATGCCTGCCGTCCCCACCAACAGCCTGACCACAAGTGAATAAGGGACCCTGAGCCAGGACAATCCGTCGAGGCCACTCCCGAATTCCTAACAACAAAAATTCTGAGACAGTAAATGTTTGTTATTTTAAACCGCTAAGTTTTGAGTTAATAGATTAGGTAACCAATTGTGACTATCGTATTCCTTTAGGAAACGTGAATATTTATTTTGTATGTGGAAATCAGACGCATGTCTGAAAATTGTTGGATTAAAGTGAGAAGAGACTGTCTTTAGTGAAAAGAATTTGGATTTGGAAATCAATAGAATTCCACTTTGGCTCTGTCACTAAGAAACACTTATAAGTAATTTCACTTCTCTTGAGCTTTATGATCATTATCTGTAACATAAAAGAACCGAGCTAAATGCTATCTGATGCCTCTTTCAGCTCTCAAATTCCATAGATTCATGAAATGCTTAAATTTCACTTTGTTTCAGGTGGTATAGCACAGCATTGAGAACTCTAGGTCTAGAATTAGATACCTTGGGCTTAAATTGCAGTTCAGTCACTTATTAAATAATTGTACTTGGATGAGTGATGTTATTATTTTAAGTCTCAGCTTCCTCGTAGGATTTTGGAGAAGATCAAGTAAAATAATGCAGACAAAGCTTTTAGCATGTGGTGGCACTTAGTAAGTGCTCAATAAACACAGGCAATTGTGTTATCTATATTACAGCAGCACATTTTGTAAAATAAAACAAACCTTTGAAATGACAGAGCTGTATTTTTTATGTACTTTATTGGTAGTTTATAGCTTATTTCACTTTTATATACCCAATAGGGAAAGTGCATTTTACGGAGACTTCGAGCAAACTTTTACTCTTTCAAAAATTGTAGAAATTTGTGGGTGAAGTTTGCCTTACAGCTTATTGTCAGTCATATCCTGGATCAGGAAGCCAACCCCAAATTACAGTCTCATTCCTACAGGAGTCCGCTGTATAATAATCTATGTTCACACATGTTTCTAGGAATGCTTTGCAGTGGAAAGTTAGGTGACCTATACTTTCCTGATTCTCCCACAGAGTACACCCTGTAGTAGGTACTCCATTTTATTTGCATAAACTGTTTTTTGTTTGTTTGTTTGTTTGTTTTTAGTAAAAGACAGAAATCTAAGTCAGTTTCTGCTTGAGGCTTCATTAATAATTGGGATCGTTGTCCACCAGAAGCTCTGATTGGGTTCTGCCAGTTCGCAAATCTCTCTCCTCAGGTCTCCCAGACTCGAGCTGCCAGCTGGAAGGTCAGCAGACCTCTGGCAGTTTGCCGCCTTCCTCATTCACATCCATAACGCTAAGTTCCCTTTGGCCCAGGTCAGTTTTCTGGGATACGTTTCCAAAATCAATATCTGGTGTTTCTATTTGCTCTGGCACCTGCCAGTTGACTTAGGTAGGCCTCAAATGTAGCAACAGGACTAGAATATCCTGAGCTTTTGATTTTTCTTTTGTGCAGCCAGGGTCACCCGAGGCTCCAGACTAACTCTCCAGCTGAAACACAGAGTATTCCGGGCAGAATTCTTTGCCAATGGCCATGTGCTAGGCCAGGCAACCGAGTCAGAGTCCAATTCCCTATATTCTGGTTTTGAATTTTTAAATAAAGCTTTGTTTTATGTGCTAAAATATAACAATATGACAAGTTTTGTTGTTTCTTTTTTCTATGATATTTCACTGCCATTTATTCCTTTATAGCCACAAAGCAGCCGTGTAGAAGCCTATTGATCCCCTATCAGTCTTAATGGGACTGTAAACGCTAAACATCCCTAATTTACCTTCCCGTGACCTGTAAGTCTGAATTACTTGAACAGATTTACATCTCGAATCAATTTATATTGCTGCTGTTCTCTTGTCCTCATTCTTCATGATTTGGGGTCAGTTGATTAGCGTCTGCTCTTCTTGCCTTAGGTTTCCAGATTAGAATCCTGATTTTTATACAACAGCATTTGTGTGGTTTGTCCTGCATTCCCTTCATTATTTTAGGTGCCCACCTGCCTCAGGATCTGCACCTGCCTGCTTATCTGACATCTTTTACATACCACTTCTCTTTTATCAAGCAAAATCATGCTCTTTACGGGGAAAAATGCACCGGGCTTTGCACAAGTCGAACATTTCCAAGCCTGACATCTACTCTCCTAAATTCGCTGTTCCATAGTTTTTAGGAAATTCAGAGAAAGACTTGTTTGAATGAGGAATGAATCTGTTTTCTATGAGATTCAGGAAATTTAAAATTCTAGACATTGTGATTCCCCAATTGTAATTGCTTTCAAATTTAATATTTGACACAATCAGTGGAGTGATTACTTTGGCTCTTCCAACTTTACAGCCAAGTGGACTTAGCCCTCCACTCCCAACCAGCTCCAACTGCTCAGCCAGGGCAGGCGTAAGATAAGATCCCAATACCCAGGAGTAGCTTAGTTAATTATTGATGGCGATTTTGTGGTACTAAATACGTATTTTTATTGAATACCCTTTATGTAGCCTGGACTATGCTCAGTGGGGAATTATAAGAATACTTCCCCCTTTTTTCCTTTGAGCAGGGGGATTGGGTTTGGCTAAGGAAGAATAAAGTTCTGGAGGGGCTGAGCGTTGTTGCATTTCTGTGATGTGTAGTTTTCACAGCAGGTTTTCATAAGTGTACAACACAGCAATGCCGATGTGCTTGTGCCATAATTGTGGCCTGTTCCAGGGCTGTGTGGCCAACCACCTGGGAAAGGGGAGTAAGGAAACAGAGGAATAGAGGTTCACCAGGTGCACGGGCAGGAAATGTAATCTTAGCAGAGGGAAACCACAGGAGCAGAAGATGAAACCCTTGGTGGTATTTAGTGAACAAAGGAGGACCAGGCCTGAATTTCAAGGGATGCATGATAGGCATGAATACATCTTAGTCTTCTTTGTATCCCTAGTTCTTGACCATAAATTCTGTTGAACTGGACTGGTTTTAAGAACTTGAAAAACATTTAGATGTCTGTGTCTTGGGTTGAGAAGGGAAGTGTTGGGAGGGTTTGTAAATATATATATATATTCATGTAAATATATACATATTCGTATATAGACACACATACATATACATATATATCCACACACATAAAAATAAATATTATCTTCAGAAAAATCTAAACACTGTCGTCTGCCAAGCTGACCCATCTGGCAAGATGTGTGTCAGTGATTAATTTTTCCCCAATCACATTCGTGGTCACCTTATTCATTTCTTCTGAGACTCTAATAACCATTTTTTAAATTTAATTTCGGGTTATTTGAAAGGCCAAATAGTAAATATTGAAATTAAATAAGACATTATAAAAATGCCTAAAAACTTCTAATATATTAAGCTACAGCAGAAACATCAAGAGCAAACGTTAGGGGTTGTGATGGGTAGGGAGTTTTCTTTCCAACACAAGTGAAAGAAACAATTATCTCCATACTCGGGCCGTTTGGGTCCAACAGAATGCATGCCAGGAAAAGGTGAAGAGGGCTGGAGGTGAAAACCAAGTCAAAGGTATGGAGGAGATAGCTGCCTTCTGCACGAGGAGCAGATGCTGCCCTTGCTTCCTCCCTTCCCGACTGCCTGGGATGGCTGCTCAAGCTGCGAGCTGCCCTGTGGGGCTCTGCAAACAGGAGTGTAGGTCCAAGGTGGCCTGGGGCACATGCGTGTGCCAGAGCCTCGAGAGTGGATGCCTTCCTGACTCATGGCATCTTTGCTGCCAGTCATTTCTCAATTCACTAATAAATGCTTGGAAGCAGTTGTAGCCCCAATTCACACCTCAGTTGGAAGTTTTGCTCCAAATATGGGTGGTAGACATCGCCAGATCCTTGCAGCCACCAAGCAGACCACAATGGGAATCTGTTTCTACCTGTTTAAACATGTCTCTTTATAACAGAGGAACGTCTGAGCCTTTTTTATTTTCATTGTTATTTTATTGTGGCAAGAACACTTAACGTGAGATCTACCTTCCCAACAGGTTTTTAAATGTACAATACAATATTGTTAATACAGGAACAATGTAGCAGATCTCTAGAATTTTTTCATCTTGCATAACTGAAACTTTATGCCCATTTTCAGCTCCTCATTTTTCCCTTCCCTTTTACTGCCAGCAACAACTGTTCTGCTCTCTGCTTATATGAGTTTGACTACTTTAGGTATCTCATGTAACCGGAATCTTGCAGCATTTGTTCTTCTGTGACTGGCTTATTTCATTTAGCTTAATGCCCTCCAGGTTCAGCCACGTTGTTGCAAATGCTAAGATCTCCTTCTTTTTGAAGGCTGGATAATATTCCGTTGTATGTATTTACATTTTGTTATCCATTCAGCTGTTGGTGGACATTTAGTTTGTTTCCTTACTTCGGCTACTCTAAAGGGTAGTGCAGTGAACATGGGAGTGTGGATAGCTCTTTTAGATCCCGGTTTCAATTCTTTTGGATATATACCCCTAGTGAGATTGCTGGATCATATGGTAGTTCGATTTTTAATTTTTTGAGGAATCTCCATGCTATTTTCCATAACAGCTGCACCATTTTGCATTCCCACCAATAGTGTACAAAGGTTCCAAATTCTCTGCATTCTCAGCAATACCTGTTGTCTTTTGTCTTTTTGATCATAGCCATCCTAACAGGTGTGAGTTGATAATATCATTTTGCTTTTGACTTGCATTTCCCTGATAGTAACACGGAGCGTCTTTTCATATGCTTATTGGCCATTTGCTTTTGTTCTGGGGCTTTAAAAAAAAATGAAACTAATCCCACCTTTTACCTCTTTTACCACTGGTTTTCCCAGCTGATAATCTGATAAAAATTCATTAGGAGACTAGCTTGTTCCAGCATAGCTGTCCACATCTCTTCTTCATATCAGATATTTTAAAGTTTACCTTAAATTGTGAAAACTCAAACTGAGCTATGTGGAATTCCTCCTTGCATTGCCTCCGTCTCACTTCTTTGATGTTTTTTTGTGAGCCTTGCAGCTTTAACTGCAGCTCAGCTGCTGTAAGATTTTAGGCTTTTGAGGGTGTTGCACAAGGATGTTTGATTAAGGAAACCTAAAATGGTGTGCTTGGGCATGCTTCTAGTTTTTCTTTGTTCAAAGAACTAGCAGCATTTTTGTGCATGTCAGGTAAGAGAGCAAAGACACAATCATTTATATTGTTCTTATTGATTTCAGTCACTTAGCAAATGTGGCAAAACAACAGGATGTTGACAAGACATTATTGTCTTATCTCCCTATTTGTTCATAAGTTCTTGAAAGGTGATGTCTGTGTCTGATTAATTTTTGGCATCTGTCAAAGCTACGCCTTACAAATAACAAATTCCCAAAAGGAGTTTCTAAATTAAGTAAATAATATTTATTAAAAAAAAATAACAAACCCTCTGGCATTCCAAGGTTGTTAGTTGTTAGCCAACAGTGCAAGAGGCAGTGGGAACTGTCCCCACGGGGATACTAATTTCATATGCTTGCCTATCTGCCTCTCAATTTAAAAGAAAATGATCTGGTAATCATGGTTTTGTCCTTATCTGAAAGAAGTTAAAGATTTCATTCTTTATTCTGAATTAACTTCTGTACTCAGCTGTACTGAAAATCAAGTTGTATTTCTAAATCTGGAAAAATTGGGAGCTATGTGCTAAACTTTGGGCGTGAAGATCTACTGATCTCTTGATCCAACGCAGTGGGCCAGGGGTTTTGAGCTGCTTTTCTAGGAGCAATAATGGATTTGCTTCGGTCCACCTACATTCCCACACTTACACGTTTGCCCCATCACTGTTGCACTAAACAATTAATTAAAGCATTTTTGAGGCAATGGCTGGACTTAGGAGTACACTCTGGGCGGTTAGACAAATCAATATAATTGGCCTAACTGAGGATTGAACTGGCAGTCATAACCTCATTAACATCATGTTCTAGCAAATAAAGTTCTTGATGGAAATATGTATCACATTCCTTACCTTTCCATGAAGAGATGCAAATGTACAAATAAATATTTCAGGAGAAGATTTAAGTGTGTATGAGCATGTGGGTATAATAGCAGTTGCTGTGGCTGTTTCTAAGTTCTGACAATATGAGTAGTCCTAAAACCCCTGGGTTGTTGTCCACATGTCTATAAATGTTTCTCTCAAATGTAGACTTGAACCTTTAGAGGAGACTGAAACAACAATTCTCTCTTCCATTAGTGCTTCTCTGAAGCTATCAGCTTCCTGCCCTGAACTCTACTTCCACTCCTTCCTTCCTCAAACTTTTTTTTGTTTTCTTTCCTTACCTACTTTTCTTCCCTTCCTTCCTCCCTTCCTTCCTTCCTTTGTTCCTTTCTCCTTCCTTCCACAAATAGTGTTGAACTAGACACTGTTCTAATCACTGTGACTACCGCAGTGAACAAGAGACCAAAAATCCCACCTTCATGGAATTTACATTGTCATGTGGAAAGAGAAACAACAAAGAAGGTAAATAAGTTACATTTACATTCAGATGGTGGAGAAGATTAAGCAGAGAAGGAGGATGGGGACGCTGGGAGAGAGGTGGCAACACCTCCAGGAGGACCTCAGGAGCAGATAGCATTTAAGCAAAGACCTAGAGAAGGTGAAGGAACATGCCCTAAAGCAGAGTCCTTGTATCCAACACCAAAAGTGAATGGCCTTTGAGAAGAAGTGACAAGCCCTCTTTACTTGGCCCTGTGGTGACCAGTGAGTTGATGATGCATCAAGAAGTATCTAATGACTTATCATTGGCAGAAAGACAAAAAATGGAAATCTGAATCCCTCCCCCACCTCATTTAATCCCCAAAGACAACGGTGAAGACTACACTCTGACTCCCCGTGGAAAGGGAATCTCTTAGACAGTGAGATGACCCCTGTAGACATGTCTCCACAGCCTGAATAGTCCTCCCCTCACTCAGGACCCAGACGAAGCTCAAGGGTGAAGTTAAAGCCCTCCACACAGGAAATCATCTTATTTGGCCCCAGGCACAAGTATCTGAACAAATTCTCAAAATTTCAACCAATGAAAGAAAAAGGCAGGAGGGAGGCAGAAACAGAGAAAATTTGAGCAGAAACTACAGAGGAGAATGTAGGTGTTGGCTGAGTAAGTCCAGATATGCCCAAGGCAACCAGGGAACACTCTCAGGCTAATCCTGCAGTTGAGGCCCATGTTTGCCTGCATGGGCTGGACGTGCGGATGGTAGCAAGCGAGCCCCTCTAAGAGAAGGAAGTCACCTTTACCGCTGCTGCTATCAGCATTTCAATAGTTAACATCATTGGTGAATACCTGCTGTATTCTAGGTGATAAACGCTAGAAATTCAAACATAAATAAAACAATTTTTGTCAGGCTTGGACAAGCTCCCCAACCATGAGCTTACATGACTTTCAGCCAAACTGCATTGAATGCCACTAACTCCACTCTGCTTTGGTTTAGTCCTCTAAATCTATGCAATTGCAAATTAGGATAATAGTGGGAAGTACAATGTCTGGGTCAGTTATATAAAAAAAAGTACTATCCAAATACAACCTGAATGGAAAATGTAATCCAGAAAAAAAAAAAGGGGTCTTGTTATTTTATAAATAACAGGAGCAAGAGAACCTTTCTTACATTTTTCTTGGCACGAATGTAAATATAATGCTGGACCTTTTACATAAATATGTGAATGTCCTGCATCATTATCTACTTTGAACCTGGAAGAGGGCTGATAACTCTATGCCCTGGGAAGAATATCATTCCAGACCTATCAACTGTCACGAATTTACTGAGGCTACTTTTACTTTGGAGTACCTCTTTCTCAACAATAGCCATACTGAAGTCTTGTAACCAAAACACAGCTAGAGGAGGAGGTCAAAAGCTTTTTTCTACTTTTACACACATGCCAGATGGCATTCGTATCCACAACAGGTTCCCACAGTTATCACCTTATAGATATATTTTTCCTGCCTCAACAAAGAGCTCAACCCATTTGTATTTACAGTGTTCTGGGCTTCCTATACCTGAAAACAACACAGTACACAAATGCCATCTTGCCTATCTTTCCGGCATGCCAATGAGTTGTAAGGAGCTGTGTACGTTCTTCTAGTTATAGTCGAGTCTTGATTATTGCACTAAATGGAGTAGACCTATGGGCAATCTTAAATGGCATGTTTAAAATTATTTATATTTGACTTCACTATGTGTTTTTTGGGATGGCACTTGGCAATAGAATTAGCTGATATTCTGGGAATTTGTTTCAAAGATAGTAGTGAATGTTTACAAGGAAGTCTTGATTCCAAAACTTCTTAGTTTCCCAAACTCCCTTCCTCAACCCTTCCCAGTTTTCCATTCCATGGTCTCTCACAATGGTTGAATTTGCTTTTCCCTGAAACTTTCCTGGAGTACGGGTGATGATGAAGTACTTGGGTAACAGAGAGTTTTATTTATTTTGCTTACAAAATAAATAGAAAGTAATTAACCAGCAGAACAGCTACTATCAGCAGTGAGCAGCAGTGTAGAGTAACAATGAATAATTTTAATGGATTAGCAGGAAAAAAAGAAAAGAAAGCTTCAAAGAAGATTGGTTTTGGTCTAGCAGAAAGTGCTATGCAATCAGAAAATCCTGGTCTTGCTTTCTATTAGCTGACTTTGGGAAAGTTAACTTAAACTTTCTGACCTTTAGTTTTTTCCTTCTATAAAATGGGAATAATAATCCTCACTTTTCAGTATTGGTGTGAGGATTAGACATACCCGTAAAGCACCTCGTTAAATGACAATATACGTAGCTCCTAGAATAGTAAGCTGTTGATAAATGTTTATCGACAGCTATAACAATAACAATAATGATAAATAAAATTTGTAAGACAAAAATAAAAGAAAGTTATTGTTGCTATCATTACACTTTTATGCAATTCAGAAATAACCTAGGTCACTGCTATTTGGGACAGGGGACCCTGAAAGGCAAACAACTTAATTTTAATTAAGAGGGTTAATTCCATCCTCTGGAGGGGAAATGTGTTGTCCAGAATTGTACCGTTTAATAGTTACTACTGAAAGAACTGGAATTTTAAAAGAATTCCAGGAAACCAGAAGCTTCTAGGTAATATATGAATCATAGGGAAAAGAATCACTATTTTCTGGCTAGACATTGATTCTCTAATGTTAAAACAGGGTCAGCAGGTCATAGACTTTCCATTACCTTAACTTAAATTGACCTCTTCTAATGACAAAGCCACGTATGACTCAGGGAAACCCTGAAGGCTTAGCCCGTGAGAAAGTGTCTCTTTCTGCTGTTAACATAGATCTCTTGTATGGGCTTGAACTTTTGGCTGCTTTACTCTGCTCTGCGTCTGTTTCCTGAAAGAAATTATTCTTTTGCCTTTTGTTTATCTCAATTTTAGTTTCATTTGGGAATGTGTTTCTTACGTAAGATTGACATAACCAGAAGTAGCATACTACGTGCATATGTGCGTGTATGCGTGTGAGTGTGTGTGTGCCTCAGCATATCTTAGTCTCTTGCTCTTTCCATTTAATGGCATGGGACCATGACCTTTCCCTGTGTGTTACTTCTGCTTCTTATGTGCCATTGGGGTGCCCGTCAGCCTGGTATGGGGTACAATGAACTTGTCCTAGTCCATTCTCTGAGTGTAATACTTGAGTGTCCTCATGACAGTAATTGCAAATACTGAGACCCATCTTACCTCTCCTAATAAACTTTCTCATTAGGCATTCCTGGGTCTCACGGGGCACAAGAGTGACTTGAGAAGGGCAGTCAAGTGGAAGAGACATCAGTGGCTATGGTTCAGGGGCCTTGACTGCTCAGTGAAAGCTCATCTTGGAGAGTTACAGCCTGTCTCAGTCCATGTTGTGCTGCTATAACAAAATACCTGAGGCTGGGTAATTTATAAAGAACAGATATTTATTTCTCACAGTTCTGGAAGCTGGGAAGTCCAAGATCAAGGTGCCAGCATCTGGCATCTGGTAAGGGTCTTCTTGCTGCACCCTCACATGGCAGAAGATGGAAGGGCAAAAGGCAAAACTCGCTCTGTCAAGCCCTTCTATAAGGGCATCTAATTCCATTCATGAGGGCAGAGCCCTCAAGACCCAGTCACCTCCCCAAAGCCCTACCTCCCGATACTGTTGCATTGGGGGTTAGGTTTCAACAGGAACTTGGAGGGGACAAGAACATTCACACCACAGCACAGCCAAAAAGCAGAACTGGGGGCAGTCCCTGATCCTCATGGCAGCCACAGGGCTCAGCCCTACAGATGGGCGCTGCCTGTCCTCGTTAGTTACGCATGGGGAGCAGCTCCCGGTCATGCTGGCTGAGGCCCACCTGCTCAACACTCTTAGCTCTCTAGTGCTTCAGAGGGCTGAGGCCTCACAAGTTCTGGTTCCAGAGAGGCAGCGTGCTCAGGCTGAGAGGTCTGGAGTGTGAGGGGTCTCAGAACATGTGTTCTGAGTCCCCTGGAGCAACACTGAGAGGGTGAAATGCTGCCCACACCCTAGAAGCCAGAGGGCAATGCTGGAGCTTCTGGGCAGGTACCGTCCTCTACTCCTTCCTTTCACAGCAGTTCTCTGTGGGGAAAGGCCACCCCCTCAGCCTCTTGTGCTTTTATAGGAACCTCCTGAGCCGAGAATTCTGATCACAAGGATCTCAGTGATTAAGCTCTGCCAGTTCATGTCCAGGGTCACGTCTCAGAATTCAGCACAACCCCAGGAGCCCTGGGCTGGGGAAATTCTCCCCTTTTTCTGCAGTGATAGACTCACAACTTTTTTAAGACACTTAAAACACCAAAGTTCTGGTTATATTCCGCCCAGAATAACAGTCGACTCACCCTGCACTTAAGTGACTAAGCAAGGCCACTTATATGACCCTTCCCAGAACAATCTTTTCAAAGTGATACTGTCCACCAGGACAATGGAGTCTATTCACACCATACTTACATAAGTGAGGACACCACTTAAGTGACTCTTCCCCAAACTATAATGATCTGCTTCACTGCATTTCCCCCCTTGACTCATTATACATTAAAGCAGGAAAAAACTTAAATGCTCAAATTGAATTGCAAGCTGGGTATCAGTTTGGTATCCACAGCAGATGCTATGATGCTTTGTTGGTTTACTTGTCACTTGCATCCTGTGTGTTAGCATCTCGAATTCTGTATGTTAAGTGCAAATCTAAATCCACCTATGCTTTTCTGTTCAATCAGTAAAAATGGTATCATGTTTAAACATATGAACATATTTATTTTATATATATATATGCCTGTGCACACACACATATGTGATGTTTATATATAACCCATTGCCAAAATCTGGAATGTGGGTTGCTTTTGCTTTGTAAAGCTGCCTGAAAATCATAATCTTAACTTTATGTGCTAGAATATATTTCAGAAGTAGGGAAAAGATATTTGAGCTGAAGAGTCAATGTCATGATACACCTATCAAAGTTCCATAATGCTAAGGAAACATAAATCGTATTTTAATAGAAAGTAGGGAGCTATGGCAGAATCCCACCACAATATGACAAGCAGCGTCTGAAAAGACTTGCCGTAGACTACGTGGGGTTGCATTATTGCAAGGTTAATAAAATTGTCTTGCTTGCCAGCTGGGAGTTACCCCTAGGGAATGCTTAGTGTGATCCAAACCCATTCAAGTCCCTGCCAAAGTTTGGAGCCCTTTGGTAGGATTCCTTTGTCCCCTGCCCCTCACCAGCCTAAATATCAATTCTGGGTCTCATGGATGGCTAGGACTTCCAGGACAGTGTAAGTGACTCCGGGAATCTCTGCTCCATTGGAAGCTTCTCTGTGATCCCAACCTGAAAGACTAGACCAATGGAATTCTACGGAACTATGCTCTTGTTCTCTGCTTCCCAGTTGGGCTTGTCTGCTGGCTCCCCGGCAGTCTTCACACTCCCTCCATTGTCCCAGGCCATTTCCCAGGCCATAAGGACGTTAACACACTTGTGTTTGAGAATGGGGACTGGACAGAAGATAGGAGCTACTTGGATTGTGCCCAAATTTGCATTACACTGGATTGTGTTATCATGGGTTTTACTGTACTGTAGTCCTGTGCGTGTCTCCTCCCACCTTATCCTAAGCTCCCACCTAACAGCAGAGGCAAATAAATATTTTTAAATCATCATAGAGCTTCTTTCTTTCCATATTCTAGAGTAATATGTATGATCCCACATTAAGCCTATAATAGCAAGGCCAAGAATATATAAGTCAAGTGTGTTGGTCATATGAATAATAAATCACATCTTCTGATGGCTGATACAAACATTTAGCTTTAAAGAGGAACAGGTGGCCCCTTGCTCTTCAAAATCTCCTGAAATCACACAATATTAAATGGATGGTTTCTAAAAAGCCAAAGACAATTATCAGAAAAACCTTTCAAAAAGGAACTTTTGGAGCTGTGGCTGGCAGTAAGGGCTTTTGCCTGGAGAGAGATTGCATTACATTATCACAGTAATAATTAGGCACAGAAATATCTTATCTGTGCCAGTAGTGAGACTAAAATGTCTGGATGTCAACATAAATAGACATCAGGATACGATACAAAGGGTTGAAAATATCATTGAGATGGTGGGTGTTTTGTTGGCAAAATGAAGACATTGAGCAAGCCCATATGTTATTCCAGCAAGCCACAGACTGTAAGAAATCAAAGCTCAAGTGCAGAAGTGCGTGTTTTCTCTTGAGCAAGAGGCAAAACACAAGGGTGCTTTCTGAGCTGGCAAACCAGACATCCGTTAGTCTGGAACACCTGATATGTATCAGTACAGGTGCAGTCACAGATTTCTCCAGGGATAGGGGTGTGGGAAGGGAAATGGGTGTTTCAGGGTGAGGAGGAGGCACATGGACTGGATGCTTATCTCAAACAGCCTGGGTCGTGAAAGAGACATTACCGTTCATCCTGAGAGTAAGGTTCCCGACCTAACATGAGTCGGGAAACCAGAGATGATTGCAAATAGCTTATGACTTTGTGAATTTTTTAAAAGGAATTTTAAATGAAGATCGTTTTTAAGAGAACATCTAAATGACCTTATCCTTTTTCATGACTTCGAACTACATGCTAGGCCTTCAGAGCCAGATACCGGAACTGGGAAGCTTCACTTTGTTGGAGCTGAGAGAGTTCTACGTGGGATCGCGGTGGATCCAGTTGTAGGGGGAGTTTGGGATGCCTCTTCCGTAGCTCTTTCACCTAGCATTGTCCAAAAAACGGGATGCGCAGTAGCCAACAGTGCAGTTGACAAAGTCAATGCATCATTAGCTTTACGACTCCCACTTCTGGATTGCCCAACCCCCTCAGAGGTAGACAGTGAGGGAGGGATGGTTTGGCCTATTTTTAAGAAGTGTGTAGATATTACCCTATCCTCCTCCCCCTTAAAAACCCATTCTTTTTTTTAAGCAATTAAACATATTACCTACAAATACTGAAGCAAGTCTCATGAACACACAATTTAAACCAGCACTTCAAGGGAATTGTTGACAAAATAGAATGACCTCCTTTGGTATCCTAGAAACATGACAAAAATTTTATCAAGCTCACCTCAAGGGCCTGAAGCCAACCAGGGGCATTCTCTAGAGTGCCCCAAGAAAACTGGAAAATCAAAATAAACCCATGAGTTATAATAATAAAATCAAAACCCCCTATGAATATGTAACTTAATTGACATAACCATCTTCCGACTTACAAGCTCTTCAAACAATCCTACTCAACTCAGCGAACCTTGAGTGGCTCCTCTAGGCCAGGTTCCATGCTTAGTGAACAAGTCAGTATTAAAATGGTCTGTAATTCACTTTAAAATATTTTTCAATTAGGCTACAGTTCAGGGATGTTCAGCCCGCATAACAGAGGGGCAACTGCAGTTGGTTCTGTTTTCTATATCTCAAGATCAACAACCTACATCCTGCTAATTAGCATATTGAATGTCAAAAGCAAATCTCTGGGGCTTAACGGTGTTGATTGCCATAATCAACATCGAATGTTAGATATTGGACATCACTGGTGAAATTAAAGTATTCTTGCTGCATAGAGTGGCTGTGAATATGTTAGAGACTCTCCAAGCTTGCCCAGATATGGTATAAGAAGTCAACAAAGACTTAGCCTTTACCCTTAAAGGTGGAGCCCTAGGTTTGCTCCCTAACCAGTCTTGTGTCTAACTGTCGGTTATAATTTCTGATAAATACCATGAAGATAAAAGATGCTGACTCTGGGTGCTGTGTCACCATCTAAGCAGGCACAATAGTTTTCAGAGAACCTAAGATGACAGAAAGCTTCATTAAACTTGTAGAACTGCATAAATGGTTTCGGACCGGCTTGTTAATCCATGTTTGGCTAATAAATATCTGCATATGTTACAGAATTTGGTTTGAAACCTGCCTTCCTTGTGACTTTGTAGTAAGATTGAGGAGTAACTAACCCTCATCCACCCCACTTCTTCAATGGCAACTGTTATCCTCCAAAAAGAAATTCTTCAAAGAATTTACAAAGGACTCGAAACAAGCCTGACTACTGCTTAATTAGTTCAAGGTTTGGCAGTCTAGAGGCTACCAAAGTTCACAGAGAGTGAACAATCCATGGCCATGTCCAGAGCAAGGGTGTATGGACACATTTAAGGATAGTCTACTCAGCTTCCTTTAGTGAACAACCCACTGAAGATCAACTCCTTAGCTTTTCTTTTGCATCAGGAACATACATCTTGGGAAAATCCATATATTTTTCACATTCCCTAAGAAATTACTATCTCTTCTTTTAAAAGTTCTCTGGGAGGGCAATCTTACACTCTGTGGTGGGCCTAATGTGCAAAGTATCAGAAAGAACTTCTGAATGTTGACCCTAAATTTTGCTGTTGACGGGTAAGTAATTCTGAACAGCAAGGGTATGGGTAGAATGTCGATATCTCAATGTCTAATTTTGTGTTTCTCTCTCCTCAGAAGCTCTTGGTCTTAAGTCATATTTTTTTGTTGTTTTGTTGTTGTTTGTTTTTTTGTTTTGCTCTGATTTTAGAGTTGGATAACTCATTGTATTCTCCTGTTAGGGACAATCCTGGCAGTTTTCCTTTGGAATAAATTGCCTGTCACCATAACTATTAATAAGGAGATACAAGCCAAAACATAAGCCTTTTTATTGCACCAAAAATTCAACCTTAATAAGACAAGTGTGAATAACCGTCCGTTGGCTGACTGTCCCCTGGCTGGGATCAGGGAGGCATCACAGTCCTGTCACAGGCTGTAATTTACAGAACTGTAAACTTCGCTTCCCTCCATTTCCTCCTCCTTTACCCATCCCAGCAGCCACCACAACTTTTAAATATAGAGCTGTCCTTTTTAGTCATAGTTCATGGCTAGTTATAGCAATATTCTCTGGGTACTCGGCCAGACTTTGATGAGTTTTTTTAAAAAGTACCAGTTAAGAATACCATAAGTTAAGAATAAATTTCTCCGCAAGTTCAAAGTAAAATTCTCCTGTTTCCTTTCCCATAAGTACTAAAATAAAGTTAGGAAGTTCCTTTTTCCCTATTCCCACAAACCCATTTTTTGCTGCTTCAGATTGCTTTCCTTCTTAATGTTTGAAATCAGTAGCCAATACTCCTTTAGTATGCATTTTTCTGAACACTTATTCTATGATGGGCATTGCACTGAAGTAAACTAAAAACAGATTGAGGCAAGTATGTATATATCCTCAAAGAGCTCATAAGACTAGTAAAGGAGGAAGATCAGTACACAAATGAGCACCACTCAATGACACAATGTGCTGAGTGATTATGGCATAATACGATGGAGCTTCTTAAGCCCTGGGACATCTAGGTTCCTCCCTAGAATGCAGCACAGTGTAATAATTAAGGTCACTGGCTTTGGAGACAGACCATCTGCCTTCAAATCCACCTCCATCATTTATTAGCCATGTTGTCTTGGGTATGTTACATAATCTCTCTGAGCTTCAGAACCCAATGTGGGGTTACTCCAACTGCCAAGCATGTCAAATCCTATTATATCCTTGGGGATCCAAGAAATGACCACGTGGTGAGTCTATAGACCCTGGGGATCTACCATAAGCCAGACTGTGGCCAGAGCTCCATTTATTACCTGACCTCCCCCCATGGGCCCTCCCTTTGACAGGGAGGCCATTATGATGCTTTGGATCTCTGGATACCAATGTCACCTTGGACTGTATGTCCAACAAGACTTTGCAAGGTCTGGCTATTCCCCTTTCCACAATATAAATGGTTGCAGGTCTCTTTCGGGAAAGACTGGATAAACATTAGTGGATACTTGGCATGGTGGGATATATGTTTGTGTGTATAACTAAGAGCTAGGTGGTAACTCCAGAAAAAATAATAGATTGTGAGAGAAAATATATAATCATACTACTTTACTTGGCTCTAGAGAAAACAATATTGACAGTCACAACATATAAAACACAAAGTTATTACTTTAGCCAAAGAAAGTGATGTAATTGTAATGACAGGGGATGGGTGAGGGACGGGAAACAGGGCCAGAGTGTTGCCTATGAGTTGGCACTTGGGCTGGCACTTGGGCTGCCCCTTGAGCAATCCATTCTGCCACTCAGTCAACACTCTCACATGCTGGCTGGTCATGAGGAAGGAAAGCCACCTGTGCACATTCATAGGTTCAGATTGGCCTGGTGAGTCAAAATCTATACAGGCATTCACCCAGATGCCCTCATCTCGTGTCAGGAGCTCAGGTTCTCCCAGCTAGAGTCATGACTAGCGTGGCTGAGCTTTCAACCATCTTTGAAGTTCAGCCATTAGAATATCTAAGCCCAGGTTTGATCGGCTTTTTCTGTGAGCCCACTGCATAAGACGAGGGCTTCTGTGAAAGCCACTAAATAGCATCTCTGGCTTTTATACTTAGTTTTCAATTTGTTAATTGCCCTTGGATTTCCATTATTAATCTGTAGAGTTTCAATGCAATTTAGGTACAACCATCCAATTCTACTATCATTGTATTTCTCATTCTCCCACACCTTTTAAATGCCTGAATCATCTCCTTGACTGGTGAATTTCCTTCTACCAGTACATCCCAGCTCACTACGTATGAAAGTTTATCAAGTGGACTGACACTTGCTTTCTGCAAACCAACTACCACCAGGAATTTTTTCCTTATTACTAGCCAAGGAGTGAGTGAACCGGCTCCTAGACCCCACCTTACGGCTTTCTTGAACAACTTCTGGCACCAACAGTCATAGATTGGGCTTTCCAGAAAACAGATATGAGCTTGCCTGAGGAGTGGAAAAGTTTAAGTGGAGGATGACTTGTGAATGAAAAGAGCTGGAAGTGGGAATGGTCATGGTACCTGTTGGAGCACAATGCAGATGTGACAGGTCTCTGCCAGCCTACTGGGAGCTCTGGATAGCAAAGACTAGCCGTGAGAGGTGTCCTATGTCAGATAGAAATGGCCAGGCAATTTTACTACCTCCTTATGTGGTCATAAGCTAGGGGCTATCTGAGAAGAATATGAGCTCGGCCATCCTGCTTTGCTCAACCATTGACTGGAGGATCCTGAGCCTAGCTTCTGGTGAGAGAAACAGACACATAGGCTTATGATTTCTGTTCAGTATGGCATGCACGACACACAAGGTCGACTCAACATAGCTAAGTGTAGGAGAGAATGATCAGGACAGACTGGGAGTGAAGACATACTTCCAATACCAGTCCCTAAGGTCATGATCTTCTCATCTCCCCTAGTTAGCATGTCAATTTGAAAGAATGAAATAAGACCACACTGTATAACATGTGTATTCACAAAGGGTCAATTTATCTTTTGATTCCTGAATGAAAATAACTAAAACGATGCTTGGCATCCTCCAACCACAAATGATGAAGTATTTAGCCAAAGTGGAAAATAATTTAATTTTTCATGGAGTTATAAAAGAAAGCCAAGAAAATGTCTTAACATAGACTGGTTTATGCTTACTCAATTTTAAGGGTTTAGGAGATTTTCTGAAAGTCATCGAAAGTATTTATAAAGTGACTGTGCTTAGCATGGCCCTTGCAACAGAAAGATATTTTACTGTGGAATGTCTTTTGACATTCATGTTTCTTCATGTTATGAAGAAATGATTCTCATCTTTGTTCCTCCTGATTCATTGCACAGAATATACTTATATATTCTATAAGAAATCTGTGGCTATAACTAATATTTTGGGATAGTCACTAAATCATTCTAACTTCTACGTGAACCATCACCTAGAAAAACTCTTGATCTATTTCTTCAAAATGCAACTGCTAGAGTTATTATAAATTTAATTGCTCTTTTTTCTTCCTTAGAATATTTAAATCACAGAAGTAGAACATACTTTAGTTAAAGAAAAATAGAGAATAATCCAGAAATGGTAACATATCATCTCTCCTTTAGAGAAAGCATACCAGTTTTGTGATTTCCCAGCTGCTTTTCTGGATATCTTAATTTCAATCCAGGAAACTTGATTTGCCTAACATGTGTGGAAGAATTACCAGGCTTAAACATTCAAATCTATTTACTCAATAAATCACAATACCCTATCATAACTTGTCTTATGGTTGAATAGTTACAGTATAGCACACCATGGAGGACATAAATAAACTTCACTATTTGCCTAATTCTAATTAGCCACTATCAAGGTCTCTTTGAATTGAACTATTAAATCATCTTGAAAAATTCCCCCTAGAATATGTTATGAAGAAATGATTCTCATCTTTGTTCCTCCTGATTCATTGCACAGAATATACTTATATATTCTATAAGAAATCTGTGGCTATAACTAATATTTTCCTTAGAGATTACAAACAGTTCTATCAAGTCTTAACAGGCGGATAATGTGTCCAAGCTCTGAAAATGTCTCAAATGTTTGACACTTGCATGAAATCACTAAGAAAAACTACCCACAAATGACAAATTTAAGTCTTTCTATGGTATCGATATTCTAAGTCAGTCAGAAGCCAGGGTACCTTGGCTAGTTTCTTCCCAGAACCTCTAAGACATGGAACTCAGAGAAAAGGCTTCTAAGAGCCCTTAGCCAGTGTAATGGAAACCATCAATTATTTCCTTAATCATATATTGAACAATAAGAATTCCTTGGCCTTGAATACTCTACTTGGCTTTAATGATGTGGCCTTTGTCAGATGGTGTGCGAGAAAACTACTGAGATTCTGCGTGGCCACATGTCCATCTGGATTTGATTTAGTTAATCCATCAAGTACTTGTGTGCAATTTTTCAGACACATGGTTTTGCTTCTCCACTTTTCAAGTAAGTTCTGTTTACTTAGGCAGATGTTGCAAATTAGCTCTTAAAATATTGCAAATGAAGTAAAGAAATCCTTTATAGTGGATCTAACTCTAATGTGAATTTCATTACCAACTCACAAAAACAGACCGATCTCAGAAATCTATGCAAGTCCTCAAGAGAAGACTTTTTACAGAAAATCTGAAGACGTTTTTCCTCCTCCACTCTTTTATCCTTTGGTAGGTGTCGTTGCTGCTACACCTTACGGGCAGCCCAGAAATCTGGACGTCTTTGAGCTCAGATTCCTTCTAGGCTACAGAAAATGGGAGTACCTTTAACATTTTCCCAGTTTCTTCAGTGGCTTCATGAAACCAAACCTCTATCCTGAAAGAAGTACTATGAAAGCTTCCACTTAAACATTTAGTTGTAAAAATTTCATTAATTAGGATATGGGTAAATTCATTGAATGTACCCTAAGGCAACATCAATTTATAGGACTTAAACCTATTTAGTTAAAACATTTTAAAATGCTGCTTTGAGGATATACATTATAAATAGAAAATATTTTAATGATGATGCAAAGAATCTCTAGATTTTGTTTTTTTTTTAATCAGTCCCATCAAAAAGGAATGAATGATGAAAAAATTTTAAAAAGTAGACTATATTGTGTCTCAGTAAGCTCATCCATTCACACGTTTTCAGCCATCTTCTCTTTGCTGATGGTTCCTAAAGCTTTTCCTCTCACACTCATTTCTTCCAAATGGTCCAGCTCTGTATTTTGAACTGTCTGCACTATGACTCTGCTAGGATATGACTAGAGCCATAATAATTCCTCCAAAAGGAATCACACTGTCAGTTCCACCATGTTGGAGAAAGCAGGATACTTGGACCATTGTCACTCAAAGTGTGATCTGAACATCAGCAAGACTGGCATTACCTCGGAGCTTGTTAGAAATGCTGAATCTCAGGTCCTGCCCCAGACCTACTAAACCATCACCTACATTTTAGCAAAATTCTTAGGTAATTTGTACAGACATCAAGGTTTGAGAGGCACTGACTTGGATAAAGCACATAGATTTTTAGAGTCTGACAACTTTGAGTTTGTTTTATAGTTCTGTGACTTATTGTCTCTGAGACTATGAGCAAATTGCTGAGCTTCTCTGAATCTCAATTTTTCATCTGTAAAGTCAGGCTAATGATGCTAACTTCAAAAAGTTGTTGGGAACATATCCAAGAGAATTGTTTTTGTGTATGTGAGAGAGAAATAAGTTAGTTACGTAAATTATTAGGTTGAACTATATGAAACTGCTGCCTCAGTAGGTGAAAAAAAATTGTCAAATGTTGACAGTTTCCTGTGATTCAACCTTACCAGCTTAAGCTCTTAATCAACTGCTGGTAATAAGTATCAATATTAATGTTCTATGGCTGCTGTAACAAACTACTGCAAAAACTTAGCAGCTTAAAACAACAGAAAATTATTCATTCACAGTTCTGGAGGCCAGAAGTCCGAAATCAAGATGTTGGGAGGGTTAGTTCTTTCTAAAGGTTCTGAGGGAGATTTGCTCTGTCCTTTCCAAGCCTTGTTGGTTGCTGCAACCCTTGGCATTCCTTGGCTCGTAGATGGTCACTCCGACCTCTGCCTTCATCTTCAATGGCATTCTCTGTGTCTCTACGTGTCTTCCCTTCTTTGTATGAGGACATCTGTCACTGGATTTAGGGCCTCCCCTAAATCCAGTATGACCTCATCTTGAGATCCTGCTTACAGATAAGGTCACTTTCTGAGATTCTGGGTGAATATAAATTTGGGGGGGACATTGTTCAACCCGCTACAGTACCCTTCCTCTCTCCCTTTTGGTAACACTGGTAATGTCAATCTTAAAAACTCAGTTATTCTTGACTCTTCAGTCTCCCATATGTCTTATCCATGT
This sequence comes from Indri indri, assembly GCA_004363605.1. Taxonomy (NCBI): domain Eukaryota; kingdom Metazoa; phylum Chordata; class Mammalia; order Primates; family Indriidae; genus Indri; species Indri indri. The sequence continues at coordinate 47,739 of RJWJ010007340.1, forward strand.
ATTCAGGTGTGCCCAGGTCTAGTGGTTTCCTTCTTCAAAACAATTCTCAGCTTTTAGTAATATGGGGCAAGGCTTGCATTAAAAAAATTAAGCAAAAGTAAAGAAGGTCATAACAGAGTCAAGGCTAAAAAAGTCTCTACGTCTGGATGAAAACAGCTCTGAGGGCACAAGGCTTGATAAGCCTGTAGCATCTTTGTTAGGAAAAGGTACCCCCTTCCTATGGGCTAGTGCAGCCCTGCTTTCAGTACCCACTCACTTTCTCAGCAGGGTGCTTTTGCACGATGAATAAACTTCAGGGTATGTAGCATCTAAAATGGGTTATATTCAATAATAGCATTTATATAAAAATATATACAGAAAATTTGTGGAAATACATCAAGATGGTAATAGTGGTTATCCTTTCGAAGGGGAGATCAGGTGCAGAGTGTAGCTCTACCTGCCCAATCCGCATTTCCTAGAATGGCCTTATATTAATTTAGAATAGAAAAAAACCCTAAACCTTTCTTCAATTGCTTAGAGAAAAAAGAGTTACAAACAAATAGGTAAATAGGTAAATTATCTACCAAATGGACTTGAGTCATTTGGCTGAATGGAAAAAAAAAAGATATTTAAGTTAAAACTCTAGATGATACTTCTTAAAAGTAGAAGAAAATATAGGAAAAGAGATCATTGGTATCTGGGTTTTCTCAAAGCAATAGAAATGTTTTGGTTATCTGTTGCTTCTTAATGAATCACCTCACAATTTAGTGTCTTAAAACAATCACAGCCGTTTATTATCTTCTGTGAGTCTCTGAGTTGATTGGGATCAGCTGGGTAGTTCTGTTCCACGTGCTGTTGAATAGGGCTGCAGAAATCTGGAGGCTTGAGAATGCCAGAACATCCGAGATGGCTCTTCCATACCACCTGCAGTTGGTGATGGCAGTCACCTGGGGTGCCTTAGTTCACCTCCGTGGGCTTCCCACAACATGGTGGTGGGGTTTCAAGGAAACAATGAAGGTGAGAAACGCAGGTTTCTTAAAGTCCAACCTTGAAACTTATACAACAATATTATTTTCTATATTCTGTATGCTTTATGCCAAAATAAATCACAAGGCCAGCCTAGGTACAATGGGAGGAGAAAGAGAAATAGACAAGAACTCTCAGTGGGAAGAACGGCACCTTTCATCCACCATCGGCAGAAAGAAGAAAGAAAAAGATCAATTCCAACAATGACAGAAAAAAATTCGGAATGCCAAATGCTTCATAAAGCAATAATAAAGGTCAAAATTAGAAAAAAATCTGCAATAAATATGACTACCAAAAGCTTACTTTAAAACCCTCAAGTATAGAGATTTGAGTTACAGACCTCTGTTCATAGAGCATTATTTTTTCCCGTCTATCAATGGCCTCTTTCTCTTATTTTCTTGCCCTTCCTTTAAATTCCCACTTTGGTTTCTCTCCTTAGCATAGGCCACCACCAGGGCTCCCATGTTGCATAATTCCAGGAATTGTGCTGTACGCAGCAACCTTGGCACATATAATTATTCAAAATACTGCCAAAGTCCTTGCCAACATGGCTATCACACTTAAACTCCCTCATCGATGAATGTGAGTCCTCATCCTCTCACATTTTCATCAATATTTGATATTATATGCCTTCCTAATTTTTGACATTTGGGCATAAAGTAGGATTGACTTTAGTTTGCTTTTTCCCTCAATTATAAGAGAGTTTTAGTATTTCTTCATGAAGTTGTTACTCATTCAGGCACTGCTTCATGTTCTTGCCAGTACGTCTCCTTTGCTAATATTTTATTGTGTCTCCTATCTTTTTTACTGCTAATTTACAGAAGTTTGCTGTAGAGTCTAGATATTAAACCCTTGTCAATTTTAGACTTCACAAATACTTTCTGTCAGTCTATCATGGTTAACTTTGTCATGTGTACTTCTTTGAACAGAAATCTTTAATTTTATGTAGTCTCACCCAATGACTTTTTGCTACATTATTTTTGCTTTTCAAATCAGATTCATTTGAATATGATGTTTATTTTCTTTAATAGAGTTCAACAATTTTTCTATAAAGTTCTTGTGCATTCTTTATCAAGCTGATTCCTAGTTTCTTTATAGTTTTTGTTGCTTGTCTGAGTATTTTAGTTTACAGTGTATTTTCTGGCTGCTACTAGAGAGGAATATATTTTATATTTATCAGTTTGATCTTTGCTCTGTTTATTATTATTGCTGCAAAACAAGCATGCCAAAACTTAGTAGTATAAGATAGCTGTTTTATTTTGCTCATTGATTGCGTGGGTCAGGCATTTAGACAGGGAACAGTGGGGATGGTTTGTCTCTACTTCATGATGTCTGGGGCCTCAGCTGAGAAGACTTAGTGGCTGCAGGTGACTTCACAGCTGGAGGCTGGAATTATCTGGAGGCACCTTCACTCACACGTCTAACAGTTGATACCGGCTGCTGAGTGAGCTCATGTTTTAGATAGAACATCTACATGTGGCCTGTCTCTATTTGGTCTCTTCTCTTCGGCTAGTTTGGGCTTCCTCACAATATGGTATCTGAGATCCTGACAGGCCAAGGAGAAAGTGGCTAAGCTTTTTATGGTCGAGCCTTGGATGTCACAATCAGGGTTGTGCTGGTGGGAGAGATAGCAGTATCACTAAAATTGTTCAGCGATGGCTCTCTTCTGCAGGCCGGGGCTGGTGATATGGGATGTAGTCACAGAGCTGGGTTCTTTAATAGCACAGAGGCCATGTGTTGGTACTTACTCACTGGGAGCCAGGTCCCAGAGGCAGCCAAGAGTCTTTGACCCATAGGGAGTTACGGAGGTGTCTCTGTGGATAAAATAGGAAGCCAAGAAGGGTGCTAGTTAATGTTTGTAGTAAGAATAGGCCAGGTGTGGTGGCTCACTCTTGTAATCCTAGCACTCTGGGAGGCCGAGGCGGGAGGATTGTTTGAGCTCAGGAGTTCAAGACCAGCCTGAGCAAGAGTGAGACCCCATCTCTACTAAAAAAATAGAAAGAAATTAGCTGGACAACTAAAAATATATACATAAAAAATTAGCTGGGCATGGTGGCGCATGCCTGTAGTCCCAGCTACTTGGGAGGCTGAGGCAGAAGGATTGCTTGAGCCCAGGAGTTTGAGGTTGCTATGAGCTAGGCTGATGCCATGGCACTCTAGCCCGGGACAACAGAATGAGACTGTCTCTCAAAAAAATAAATAAATAAAATAAAATAAATAAATAAATAAATAAATTTTTTAAAAAAAATATTTGTAGTAAGAATAAAGCAAGAATGGAGAAGCAAGAAGTTGAGGGTGGTTGTCCAAATAGAAATTCATGACCCCTTGTTCAGTTCCTGTACCTGAGCCAATTTTCAGATCCAGAACCCATTGACTAAAGAACTGTCTGAGTACCCGGAAAGAAAGACCCTGCAATACTGTGGCAAACATACACTGTAAAGAGTCCCTCAGTCCTTCTCCAAAGCAACCGTATACTCAAGTATACTCAACCGTATACTCAAGTGTATAGCCATATACTCAAGGGCTGTACACTGTGGAAATGAAAATAAAATAAACTGTCTGAGGTCTAGCAGACATGGAGTCTAAGTTTACATTGATTCCCAGAGACCTGAAGCATCATCAGGGCCTACCTGTTAGAGTCGGGGCATGTGGAGGTAGTTAACACATGAAGTCCTGGCCAGAGTCTGACTTATTTTTCTTGTCCCTGAGTATATTATTGCAATTGACATACCTGGCAGTTGGAGCCCTGGGCTCCACTGGGTCCCTGGCCATAGAGTAAAATGACCATAATGGGGGCCTGAGTGGAAGCTTCTGAAATGCCACACCCACCTCCTTCCAGCCAAAAGAGATTTTTGCTACTATTAAAGACCTAAAGCATTCAAGAATGGTGATTCCTATCATATCTCCATTTAATTTGCCAGTCTGATCCCTGCAGAAACAGGACGGATTCTGAAAAATAAGCATAGAGTATCAGAAGCTTCACCAAGTAACAGCCCCAACTGTAGCTGCATGCTAACTGTGCTGTCTCTTTTCTCAAGTAGATTAATATGGCCTTAGGAACATGTTATGCAGCCATTTGATTGGTAAACTCATTCTTATATATCACATTCAGAAAAGAGGGTCAGAAATACCTTGCATTCACATGAAAAGGACAGCAAGATACAATTTTACCCCAAGACTACATGAACTCTCTCATCCTTGGTCATAATATAGAATGAAGTCATGTGGACCATATGGACATCTTGGAGAACATCATACCTATCCATTATATCAACGACATCATGCTGATAGAGCAGGATGAACAAGAGGTGACTAGTACACTGGAGGCCTTGGTAAAACACATTTGCTCCAGAGGATGGAAATAAACCTTATGAAGACTGAGAAACCTGCCACTTCAGTAAAGTATGCAGATGGTCCAGTAGTCATGGAAATACTGCAATATCCCCCCAAACTAAATTGCTCTGTCTAATATCTCTTACCACAAAGAGGAAAGTATAACACTTGGTAGGCTTCTTTGGGTTCCAGAAGCACCATATTCTACACCTAGGATTACTGGTTCAGTCTATAAACTAGGTGACACAGAATGCTCCCAGATTTGAATATAATCAAGAGCAAGAAAGGGCTCTGCAGCAGGTGTGGAATGTAGTGCTCTGCCACTTGGGCCATATGATCTGGCAGACATCATGGTGATGGAGATGTCAGTGGTGACAAAACGTAGAGTTTATGACAAGCCCCAGTAGGAGAATCTCAGTGCAGAATCTAGGGTTCTGAAGCTAGATTATTCCATCTCCAACAGATAATTACGCACTTTTTGAAAAACAGCTCTTGGAGCTACTACTGAGCAATGGTAGAGAGCTGGAATGTTTGAGCATGGGACACCAACATGATTATGCATCCCAAACTGTACAACATGAATGGGATCCCATTAAGCCTGCTGAATCGTAAAGTCATGGGGGCCTAGCAGCAACCCATTGAAAGAGGGACATGGTGCATCCAAGTTGAGCATCAGCAGGACCAGAGGGTGCAGCAAGCTACGTGGGCAGGGAACCCAGGCTCCATGTCATCCATCACAGTTTCACCAGCATCCTGCCCAAGTACATACCTGTGGTTGTATGAGGAGAGGAAAAGGGAGCTCTGTATGATCAAATGAAAGAGAAGAAAAATGTCCAAGCTTAGTTTACAGATGGGTAGATTCAGCATGTGCAAGTCAAAAATTACATGGCAGCTTCATTACATTCTCACTCATGGGTTACTTTGAAAGCAATGCAAAGGGAAAATCTTCTCAATGGGTAGAGTATTTGGCATTTCACACTTTGTGTGAAAGTAGAAAGAGCTTGAGATGGAATATGTATGGACTCGTGAGTGGCAGAAAATGGCTTTGCTGGCTAGTTGGGGACCTGGAAGGAAAAAATTGAAAGCTTGGATCTCAATCTTCAAAGCAAGGAATTCTAAGCTAGAGGAATGTGATAAACATCCAGAATTACATGTGAAATATGTAAATAACAAAGTAGACAAAACGAATTGGCCAGTTTCTGTTAGCTAGCCTAACAGTGTCTATTGCAGTGCTGGCAGAATGGACACACAAAGTGGCCACAGCAGTTGAGAGAGAGATTATGCATGGGCCCAATGGCATAGACCACTACTCACGAAGGCCAGTCTAGCTACTTCCAATGTCCAACCTGGCAACAATAGGGATCAATGCTAAGCCCCTGATGTGGCAGTGTTCCTCAGAAAGACCACCTGGCTACTTGTTAGCAAGCTAAATTTATTGGGATTCTTCCATGTTAGAAATGCCAGCAATTTCTTCTCACAGGAATAGATATTTGTTCCTGGTACGAATTTGTCTTTTCTGCCCACAGGGAAAAACCAGCATCTGTGAATTTATGGAATGTCTAATCTACAGACATAGAAGTCCACACAACATAACATCCAACCAGGGGACAAACTTTAACTGCAATAGAGGAACAAAAATGTGAGGCCATGAGCATGGGATTTACTAGTTGTATTACATACTACTTCACCCACATCACCGCAAAGCTGCCAGCATATTAAAGTATTGAATAACCTGCTGATGGGGCAGCTGAAGCATTAGCTCAAAACCAAAGCCCTGTGAGATGAGGAACCTTCCTTCAGGAAGCTGTATGCTCATTGAGTCAGAGACCTTTCTTTGGCACTGGGTTCCCATCAGGAGGAATACATGAGTCTGCAACCAAGGGGTAGAAGTAGAATTGGCCCCACTTACTCTTGTCCCCAATGTTCTACTGGGGTGCTCTGCAGATTCCTGTCTGGGCTCTCTGCAGGATGAACAGCCCTCATTTCCAAAGGGGGCATGATCTCAGCCAGGGTCACAGCAAGGTTTCCTTGAAGTACCCACTACAGCTGCTCCCTGAACACTTTGGGATCTTTATGTCCAGAGATCAGCAAGCAAGAAGAAGAATCACCGTCTTATCAGAACTGACCCTGAAAAGCATGAGGAAGAAAATTCCTTGGTACACAGTAAAGACAAGAAGGAAGATGTGTGGCACTCAGGTGGTCCAATTTGAGTGCCTCTTACTACTCTTTGCCCACATGAGTGGAAACATGCAGCAAGCTTGGCGAGCAAAGTTTCTGTCTAATGGGGAGTCAGACTCTTCAGAAAAACTGCCAAGGCCAACATAGGTTGTGCCAAGGATGAAGGGAATTTAGAATGGTGAGTAGAGGATAAAGACAATGAGTCTCAGTTGTGGTCTTGACACCAACTGCAGAGACAAGGACTCTATTTTGTCACACTGACCTCCCTCTAAGTATCCTTCTGGAAATGAGGTCCACCAGAGCCCTTGAGGGGCTGTTTCCAAATATCATGGAGAAAAAAATTCTGACCAGAAGGAAGAGGGTGGCTGCCTGACAGTCTCCAACTGTTGGCTTCTTCAAGATTCACCTCTGCGTTCAAGCCATGTTGAAACTCTTCCCAGAGAGAACCTGGTTAGTGACTGAGGCAGGCAATGGTAGCAGAGGTCAGGCTCTTCGTGGGGTGGCCCCAGCCAACAAGTGAGCATGGCAGTGGTGTAAGGGCCAAGCCCTTTATGCACCACGCAGGTCTCCTCCAATGGGCAGTCTTTACCTTGGTACTTCCTGTCGGGCTGGCAGAAACATTGTCACATCTGTTCTGATGATTCCCTCTTCTCAGTCCTGCTCCTTCAGATTCTCTTTCATGGGGGTTAATTCCCAGTAAAATTGTTGGACTCTTAACTCATCTTAGTTTCTGCCCTTCAGAGAACTTAACGTGCAACACGTCTTATTCATTTTTATCACCAGATCACCTACATCGTGCCTGGAATATAAGCGGTGCTCAGCAACTATTTGGTGACCAGGACTGACTTCTCTAAATCATTCTACGGCAAACTATGTGCTTAGTCATGGTCAAGTAACATGGCAGATGCAAATAAAATTCCTTTTCTCTTTACTTGTATATTCTAATTCAAAAGACCTTTTGGGATTTGAATACAGCAAGGATGATGATGTTTTTGTTGGCTTCTTATTCGTGAAAATGGGACACGATCTAATTCTTTCAAGTCCTTTATAATTTTCTGAGGCAGAAAATTTTCCATGCTGGGAAAAGAAGACAAATTTGTATTTACATCCCAAGGAATTTTCACCAAATATTTTTCTGAAATGACTAACGATGTGTTCATCACAGCCAGTCAAATTTGAGATGCTACCCGTAAGGACAAGGCAGTAGAAATAGCCCATCAGCCAAAAGAAAAACCACATAAAAGCCTCCAGTGCAACTCTGAAGCCACCCACGCAGCTGCCTGAGCAATCAGTCAGGGCACAGAGGCAGGAACTCAACTCATGCGGTGGCTAAAAGACTATTTGAAGAGCTTGGCAAAAGCTCGTGGATTTTATAAAGGAGCTTTTAAAATGAGAAACAAAAAATGATTTAGATCAGCTGCCCCCACTGTGAATCAAGTTTCCTGTATCACTTTGTGGATGGCTTCGCAGCTATATATAATGCTTTGCTCCCAAGAACTAATATACATAGCACCATCCAAATGTACTCCACGGAGCCAGGGCAATTGGGACAGCACCTCAGGACAGATGAGAATCTCCGCTCTCCGGGTGAAAGCATTTAAATGGAAAAAACTTTGGCCTATTGCTTTTATCTTAGGGATGAGAAAAAATGCCCCCCAAAATTTTCTTTGAGCATACCAGTGACAAAATGAGTGAAAAGCGGACCTCTATGGTAAAAACCTGACACGTTCTCCACAACCATGGTTGCCAGGGTCCTCAAGTTCATGCATCTTGGAAAGCAGAATCAAAATTTGAGGAACGTTAAAGAATGACTGTAAATTCTTACTGTATTTTTTTTATTCCTAATAAAAGTATGAGTTTTGGAGTGATCTGTAGCAATCATTTGAGTCAAGCACTATGCAAAAACCCATGCAGTCTGCCCATACATATACCTGGCTCTTAGCATAGCCAGTGTGCCAATCTTAAACTTTCTCTTGGGCAGAGGTTGCCCATTATCATAAGTTGTGCTGAAACCTTACAGTAGTTTTGTGATTGAAAATAAATGCAGTTGACAATCAGGGCTCTAAACTTCTGTTTACTTGAGACAAAAAGAGCCTGTTATGTGTGTAAGTAAGGCCCTCATTAAATCCTTTCAACAGAGATAAAATAATTTGGTATTCTTCTACCACTCAATTTATATTCAAATTAAAATATAATAATTTTATTTGTGGGAAGTTTCCTTGCGCCTTTCTTTTGTCGAGGCATAAGTAACTCATTTAATAAACGGGACCCTTAAACATATAAAACAAAATTGACTTCATCGAAAAAGAATCTTTTTCATATGTTCACGTGCATGTTTGTAATTTGTTTCTACTAAATACAAACAAACACCCTAGTTTATTGGCACATTAAACAACCGTTACCGTATGCCTGACATAATTCTGGGAATAACAAGTGAGTTTTAAAAGTAAATTCAATTTCATGTGCTAAATACATCTCTTTTATAAGGACAATGAATTGACTTCAATGGAAACATCCAATATACACTCTCTAAATGCAGATTGCTAGAGCAACCTTGCAAATCCCTTACTTTTAATACTGTATACTATACCTCTAATTTCTCTTTAACTGCTAGCCACAAAACAGTTGCTTTTTAAAGGTCACATTGCAAATGATTAAAATATATATTTTCTATGGTTTTATCTGGCATTATGTTTTCAAAGGCATAAATGTTATATAGCAGCAAAAAAGAAAAAAAGGGAGAAATGGTGAGAAATAGCATTTAGAGAGAATTTAATATTTGCCTGACAATTACAAGGCACATCATACAGTTTCTGGTAGTCATGCAAAGAGGGTAACAAGTCCAGTAACTAATCATATTTACCAACACACATGTTACATTGTACTTCTTGGAAGCCAACAGCAATATTTTTAACATTCTGCTACAAGAGCCACTGGACCAACTGTTAGTGCTAACAAGAAATCTACATTTTCCTAATATCAATTAAAATCTCCATCAGCAGAGGCACACAAATTCTTTCTTTTAAATAATTTAGTGAGCACAATTCTCATGCCATGCCAAGAGAAAAAGTGCACTAAATAGTGTTTGGGCAACTTGTGCTTCACGTAAATAGCACCAATAATTTGAACAGATGACTACTGAGTGACAAGAAATTAATCAGTATTCACTGGGATGGGAAGCATAATATTGGTAAAGAAGAAATTCCAATTCTGAAGACTGGAGGTATTATTAGATGTCATAAAGAGAATACCTAGGAAGTTATAAGATATAACCTGAAGCTATATATACATGAAAGATGATATTCCAGTTACCTACTGACATGTAACAAACTACTCCAAGCATTAGTGGCTTAAAACAACAATTTGTCATTATTATACCCTCACTGTGGGTCTGTTATGTCTATTGTGTGGGTCAGAATTTGGACAGGGTACAGCGGGGACTGCTTGTCTCTGCTCCACAATGTCTGGGGTGATTTAAATGGCTGGGGACTGGAAGAGACGGGAAGGGGGCCTGGTGCTCTCTCTCTCTCTCTCTCTCTCTCTCTCTCTCTCTCTCTCTCCTCACTGCCCCTCTATATGGCTGCCTTGGGTCCCCTCATCATATGGTAACCTCAGGCCTGTCAAACTTCTTACATGGTAACTGAGAGTCCAAGAGGACGCCACAGAAGCTGCCAGTCCCCCTGATGTCTAGGCTGAGACTAGCATAGCATTTCTCCTGCCAGACTTCATTGGTCAGAGCAGTCACTGGTCAGCACAGGGTCAGGAGAAGGGCAACCAGATCACACCTCATACCTCTCAAGGGTTAGATTATCAAGGAATTC
>RJWJ010007341.1:0-57644 GCA_004363605.1 Indri indri
GAGTAGCTGGGACTACAGGCATGCGCCACCATACCCGGCTAATTTTTTCTCTATATATCTTTAGCTGTCCAATTAATTTCTTTCTATTTTTGGTAGAGACGGGGTCTCGCTCTTGCTCAGGCTGGTCTCGAACTCCTGAGCTCAGAACTATCCGCCCGTCTCGGCCTCCCAGAGTGCTAGGATTACAGGCGTGAGCCACTGCGCCCGGCCCAGAAAGTTGAGTTTTAATGTTGGACTCTGCTGATCATGTTAATTATTATGTATTATTAAATAGCTAGTGTTACCGGGAATGGTAAGAGAAAATACAAGTGTTTTCTGTATCCAACCAAGCCCACCTCATCTTACAAGACAGTAAGTCAGTGCTCTGTTTTATCAGTAAGTACCTTATCTTACGTCTGAAAAATAAAGAGTGGTACAATGGAAAGGTCTTTCAAATTATAAAAACAAAAAAGGAGAGAGATTGGAGTTTGAGTGTCAGATCATTTTATCAGCTATGATGCCTCTCTGAACCTTAATTTTCTAATATGTAAAATTATAATTACCCTGCCTATTGCACTGACTTCTTTAATTCCGAGTTTTTAGATTATTTTTCTCTTTTACATGCTAAAATGTTAGAACAAAATGTGTTTCCCTCTGTGATGCCATTTTCAATTGTTAAGTCTTCAGTTCTTAGGTCTTATTCATTAATCTCACCCTCTAGTCCCCAAATGTGCTCCCTTCATTCGTGAATCTACTGTATTTGTGTTTTGTGAAACTGGACTGTATTTCTTCATTGTACCCTGTTTCTACACGTGTCATCTTTGATTTTTGAGTTCTTAATTTTTAAAAACTATAGCAACTTAGCCATTTAAAAGAGACATTCTCAAAATAGTAACATATATGTGTATAAATGTATACATATTTGTATATATAGTTTGATTAATCTCTAAACTTCTGTCATCTATCTGCCCATATCCAGCCATTTCTTCCCTGCCCCATTCTTACCCTCTCCCTGCCTTTCCTTCCACCTCCCTTTCTCTCTCTGTCCCTCTGGACTCTTGACTCCTTCAATGTTCAATAGCACCTCCAAAAGGACAATTAAAGGGTCCTTTGCAAAGATTTGCTTTCCTCAATCTCTTCCTTACCTATTCCTTTTCACCAAATTCTGATTCTGCTTTGAAGTGATTTTGTCATCCGTCTATCCTCTCACCTCATTAAGTAATTTTTTATATCTTACCTGAATTATTACCATAAACCTTAAGGTACATTCTCATCTCCAGGCGTTCATGCTCCAATCTGTACTGCTAACTGTGAAATTTTTAAAATGCATATCTGGTCCTATCATTTCCTGTTTAAAACTTCATATTATTCCATGTTATATTTAGGATGATTTCCAACTTCTGACTGAGGGTGGCATTTGAGGTTATTTGTAATACAACCATAATTTGCCTTGCCTGTGCCGTCTCCGATTCTCTGTACTCTGGTCACTTTGTTCCTGTTTCTCATACATGCCACACAGCTTCACAACTCTCAGCCTGTCCTTATTCTGTTCCTCATGCCCAAATGCCTTTTCCTTTTTTATCTAATTGTCAAATCTTGTTCCTCACATTCTGCTCAAATATCAAATATCGGATACCCTTCTCTGTACAGCTTTCCATAGAACTGTCTCAGCAGAATTAATCACTCACGTTGTGCTTCTTACACTCTCCCACTCCCCATTTTTCTTTACTTGGTAGTCTCTGTGTTTCCCAGAGAAAATCAGGGCCTGAAAATAAGTTTCCTTATCCTTCTAAACTCTTACAGGCAAAGCAAATGATCTGGGTTAATTATTAAAATAGCTAATGCATTTTCAGGATTCATCAAGCACCAGGCACTGAGGGCTTTGCATACATTTTTCTTATTCAATTCCAACAATGTTGCACCATTATTTTTCTGAAGGAAGAGACTTGGTTTATTCATTATAGGTTTCCCAGTGTCTAGAACCATGCCTGGGCCCTACAGATGTTGAAGAACTGTTTGTTGACCTACAGAATGAATTAATGAATGAACAAACAGCTCTATTAGTAATGGATGGTCACAATTCCCATAGGACAAATAAGGGGCATGAAGCAAGTGAAGTTAAGCAATTGGATTGTTACACAGACAATATGCGATAGTTGAAAGCATATATGCTAATGCCATAGTCAATGCTTTTTAAACATTAATGCAACACTGCTCTATCCAGTTATACTGGGAAATGGCATTTATTTCAGAAGTAGCCTTTCGAAAGGCAGCAGCACAGAAACCAGTCCCTATACAAAGCAAAACAAAAATGTAACAGCAACAAAAGACAGCACCACCACCATCAAGAACACTTTAATCTGAAATGAGATTTAAGTGCTTCAGGGATTTTTACATGAATTTAATTAACACCTGAAGAAATTTAAAATTAGAAGATTGCATGGAATTTCAGATGCCCCCTCTCCCCCATCACACCAAGGGATGGTGGTGCTTTAATACCCAGAGCATGCTGACCAGGGTCCGTGTGCCAGGTAAAGTCTGGCTTTATAATGGAAGCAGCCATTGTTATTTCCATTGCAATGACAAACACCAAATTGTATTTTAGGCATACGAAACAAATACATTAAAAGACATTTAATTATGTCTTCAAATATTTTACTCCATCATATCTCTCACACACTAGGATTTCCAAGTGGACTGGTAGAAACATGGCTTAAAACATCATCTTGAAAAAGTACAGCCTGTCCTATCTCACATTATTAGTGGTGTTTCAAGTTTGCAAAGTTGAGTGCTATAAGAAAGAGATTTATTTTAAATTTATAAAAAAGTAGAAATTTTAGTTAATTTCAATAAAGTACTCTCACTGAAAAGCTATAGTAATTAACAGATAATAAACTGATTAGATACCAAAATAGCCACGAATTTTTGAGGGGGTCAGTTTTGTACTCTCTTTTAAACTCACCTGTGGTTTCAGTGGCATAGTGGAATGATTAAGAACGCAACTGCAGCCCTGGGCTGCATTAGTTTAAATCATTGCCTAGATACGCAATAGCTATGGTATCTTGGGCAAGTTACTTAGCCTTCCCCTGTCAAAGTTTATATATGTGTAGCGGTAACAGTGGAAGCTTGTAATGTCATTATAAGGATTCAGTAAATTAGAATCCAAAGCACTCAGAATACTGCCTGTCATATGAAATCAGTTAATAAATTAGTTATTATTGTTTATAAAGGGGGAAAATAAAGCCAGAAAAACTGTGGTTCTCACGGCAATCCATACCTCAATATCTGCTTTTACCTATTCAGATTTGTTTAAGTATTAATAAGTGAGGCAGTGGACATGCAAAAATAAATAGAAAAATGGGTTTTGTCCACAAATGACAAGCCCTACGGACTCAACAACCTGTAATAACATGAGCACTCAAAGTGGATGGGTTTGGATTTGTTTGTAAAACCCTCATGAAATTTTATCTGCTGACGTGAAAATAGTATTCCATTAATTTTGATAGAATTCGCCTCTCTTTCCTCTTCTCTTCACAGCAGTCAGTGCAATGGAAAGAACACACACTTATAACTGCTGTCAGTATTGTTCCTTGTTTAATTTACATCTCCAGAAAAACGGGGGCAGATCTTTGAATAATGACTCTGAAAGTACTTGTGAAATAGTCCTCAACTAGAATCAGAACTTCCATCAATTCGGACCAAAAGGTAATTAGGTGTTTCTGCAAACTTCCAGCAAGGCAGGTTGATAAGCAGATCATTTATTCTACCCAATGTTATCAATCTTGACATTGAAACTTGGAAAAGTCAACATGTTATTGTGTATTCCCATTGGGGGATTCTATAATTTTTGCTTTACTTTTGTGAGAAGAGCCCAATCTGGTGAAAACACCATGATGATTATCTCAATAGCACTGATTCAGATTAGGCATTTTAGTAGTAGCTCTTGGAGTCTGTCATAAGAGTGGCTTTCTCATGAATTCTACCTCAGCACAGATGTAGAATTGGGTGCTTCAGGTCCAAGCCATAGGGTTTTAATGGTGTGGTATGTTCTGTAGCAGGCAAGCGTTGAGAAGTTTTTATATGACCATGAATGGGGAAGTTGGAATAGTAATGTTGGCCATTGACATATTTTTTACAGATCATACCAACTACATTTTCCACACCATAATTAAGATGTCACAGGTTAGACCTGCTTTTGCTTAAATGTTATTTTCCACTCTCTACTTCACCAAAATTATTACTGCTTTGGCATTCTATGACATTGTCTTTTGTATAGTATCCTATAATTGTTACGTGTTTCTGTGAATTTTAAACTTGGCTCATTTGCAGAATAGGGACACAGGGGACGTCAAAGCAAAATACACTAAGGATATCGTAAATTCTCCTTTACTCTCAAAAATAGCATAATCACCCATCATTTCTCCATAAAAACTCATTTAGCAGAGCAGGGAGAAATCTCACATTTCACGTTTAGCTACCGCTGAGAATATGCTGAAAGCTTTTTCTCAGACATACTGTCATTTCTACAAATGTCAAGCTTATAGACGTGGCAGGCTCTAGAAACTCACTTTAATTTGAATAGTAACTAAGAGCTTGTCGCATGCTAAGTCATTGGAGCTATTTCCTATTCAATTCTGCAGTAAAGAAAACAACAAACTCTCCCCAAGCCTCTTCTATTTTCCTCCCCACCTCCCACTATCAAAACACACTATTTTCTACCATACACAAAAAAGTTTTGAGTATTTTAGGTCTCCCATGATACATTATTGTGTGTTATTTTATTCCTGTTGTTAGAGGCTTCTTTTGCCTTGTGCCTTAATAGCAGCTTCTTCTTATTAGATACATAATTCTGTCTCTCTTGTGAGAAAGCATGAAATTACTGTATTAATATTTATTTTACAAAGGAAAACAAGATATCAAGGAGAGACTATGCCAGCATTACATGTGGATGTCGTGCAGAATCTTATGTATTCCATCAACTTCCACAAAGTTGATGTTTCTTTTATCATGGATTCTGGAGAACACTGGCTTGCATGTAAGATGCCCCCTCTTTCTCTTAGGAGATGAGAACTCAATATAGAACAGTATTGATTGGAGTTTATACTTCTGGGAATTGTAAGGCTTTATGTCCTTAATTAAACACGGTCAGTGGGACACAGATACTCCTGAGTTACAGGCAATTATACATGAGTGGTTTTATTTACCACAAAACAATATGTGTCTTATGTTGTAGGAATTTTTCCTTGACATTGGGTCTCAAACCCTGGCTTGAATCCTGTCACTATCTTCAGTAACTACCCAGGGAGCTTCTGCTGGCCCATTGCCTTAACTGAAGCCTGGCTCTGGGAAAAGGTGAGCTACCATAGATGGAACAGACATTGGTGGCACACAGCATTCATAGACCCAATAGACATTTTCAGAAGGCACATTAAAGAAGGATCCTGGCATGTCCAGTTGGATATTCTAACACCGTAGTTTGAATCTAGAATGACTGACGCAGAGAATCAGGGAGAGGGAAGACACTAATAATTCCAGGGATGGTGCAGGAGGCAGCAGCAGACCCTGGGAGGTTCTGTGTTTGGTTATCTGGTGATAGTGGCAGCAGCAACAATGTTAGTGGTATCCTCATCAGACTATTCTGAGGCCTTATTTTGGTGGTGCATCTGGTCATTCAGTTTCCTTGAGTCCCTTACAGTTATCCAATCTTGAAACTTCACCCATCTCAGGGATTCTGGAAGCCAGCCAATATGCTTGTAACACATTCATTTTCTGCTAAAGGAGTATTGCAACAGGTTCAAGCAGGTCTACTCAACCATGGTTGTTCTTTTTTTTTTCTTTTAATTCCCAGTCTGTCATGGACTGATCTTTGTATTAAATTAAGAAAAATAATTATTAGAAAAATGGAATTAAGAAAAAAAATACATAGAAAAAGATAAGCTCCACTTTTTATTATTAGATTCATCAAGCTTAAAATTAGGTGCTGTGGACATGTTCAATGGTTATAAAAGTTTCTAACTGGTTACTTTCAATTTCTGTGCTTTCCTCATTGTTGACCAGAACCAAGCAGTTTGTGGACTGGCAGACTATCATTCCATTAGCACTGTGGTGAGAGACCAAAACTGAACTCTGTACCTGAAACATGCTTCTAAACATTTAACAAATGAGAAAGTAAGAGGGAAAAGGAGAAGGTGGTGGTGGAGGGTATAAAAAGTGAAGAGAGGAAGATAGATAGTTGAAGAACCGTAAGGATTAAAAAGGTCAAAGACTTGAACCAAAACTGGATAGACGCTGCCACAGGCACCTTAGGCAAAAGAGTGTACTGGTACCCTAATGAGACCGTGAGTCTGGATTAATTCTCCTTGCAGTTATGCATTTATGTCTAGAAACTTATATCCATATCTTCCCATTATAATCCTATTTGGGTCTCCCAAAATGTACACTGTGTTTCTTTTTTTCTATTTTTTATTTCAGCATATTATGGGGGTACAAATGCTTAGGTTACATGTATTGCCTTTGCCCCACCTGAGTCAGAGCTTCGAGCATGTCCAGCCCCTAAAAGGTGTGCACTGCCCTCATTAGGTGTGTATATACCCATCCCTGCCACCCCCCTGCCATCAGCCACAAAAAATAATGGCGATCTAGCACCTCTTGTATTATCCTGGATGGAGCTGGAGCCCATTCTACTAAGTGAAGTATCACAAAAATGGAAAAACAAGCACTATATGTACTCACCATCAAATTGGGATTAACTGACTTAACTGTACACTGTGTTTCACTGACAATTAGCGCATGACTTTTATTCAGACAACTTCCAAGAATTTCCTCCCAGGTATTTCCGCAATCCCCCAAATTATGTCATAGTTGTACTTATGATCATACCAAAAATGTTGGAATATTTCCATTAGATAAAAAGATCCTTGATAGAGAAACTATCCTAACACAAGTTTGGCATGGCAACTAAATCTCAGAAGGGGAAGAGGTAATGAAATTGAAAACAGTTTGCTTGTCACTTACTTATGCCTAGGTGATTGCCTGGGTCCTACAGAGAAAGAAAACCATAAGTCAAAGTTAAAAGTTCTGGTTTACTAGAAAACTCAAGACATTGGGATATAAATAACAGGGCTTCACCTTCTTTTTAAGAGATGAGAAGGAAAGTATTCTCTCCAACTTTGCCCCACAGGATGCTACATAATTTTGGCACCTTGAAGTCTTGGGTACAGAGTAGAGATGCCTACTGAAGGCAGGGATATACTGTGGATCCAGAAGTGTCCAAGAGAAGAGAGGGAAGGGCTCACATTAGCAGTTCTCCTGACCGAGGTGGGTCGGTGATGGCAGCTGAAATAGTGCCTTTGCCAATAAGGCAACAGCTTGGGTATCAGGTTTGACAGAGAGAAAAGAAAAATATAACAGACACCAGTGTGGGCTGCACACTTGTTTGTTAACCAATTTTTGATAAACGGGGTCTTCTCTGGTTCCATACGAAGCGTAAAATTATTTTTTCTATATCTGTGAAAAAATGATGTTTGTATTAGAAGACTGACAGTTACTATTAAAAAGAGGCCTTTGAATTTTATAGGACAAACTTATATACATATTTAGCATCTCATATGTGGATCAGGAAAATCAGGGAGGTAATACCATGGGACCACCCAAAACCCAGTTAAATTGGGTATAATGTTCTTTATATACACAAACATTTTTGTCTTGAAATATCCTAGGTAATTGCAATTAAAACTGGGTTAGTGATGAAAACATGCATACACCACAGTGACAGCAGCCTGGACTTTGACTGGGAGTGAGTCAGGTTTGGGTACGTCTGATGAGCTAGTGGGACGAGCTTTCAGGAGGCAATTTTCATGAGGCATTTTGTTGTTGCTGTTGTCTCTGTAAAGAGACAGTGTAGGAGAAAGGAGGTGGAGGGGCTAGTGGTGTCTTTTCAGATATTGATCCATTTTGTTTCTGCTTGAGCCATACGGTAAAAGGAGAAGCAAAATAAAAGTAAAGAAGCTATTATTACTGGAGGAATTCTGTAGGAATAGGCAATGATAGAATGATATTTTGTTGCACAGTGATAATTTTGAGTTGGAGGGAGGAAGGAACAATTGTCTCCCAGCTAGGCCAGCTGTCTCTGGGGCAAAGGAAAGTGTGAGGAGCTGTTGTATCCGAGAGGAGCCTACCGAGACATGACAGCTAAATGCAGTGTGGTGTCCTGGAAAAGGACATTAGGTAAAAACTAGAAAATCTAAATAAAGTATGAACTTAAGTTAGTCATGATATCAATATTGGTTGATTAATTGTGACAAATGTATCACACTGATTTTAGACATTAGTATTCATAATAGGGGAAACTAGGTCTAAAGTCTTTATGCATAATTTTGTTTATTTATTTTTTATTTTGAAATATTAAGGAAGTGCAAACATTTTTTTTTTACATGGATGCACTCTATAATGTTGAAGTCAGGGCTATCAGTGTGCCCGCCACCAGGACAGTGTTTGTTGTACCCAAAAGCTAAGTTTTTATCCTTCATCCTGCTTTCTTCCTCCCCTCTTCTTGGTTTCCAATGTCCTTTACATCTTTTTGTGCCCAACTGCACCCATCGTCTAGCTCCCATTTATTAGTGAGAATATGTGGTGTTTGCTTTTCCATTCCTGAGATACTTCCCTTAGGATAACGGTCTCCAGTTCCATCCAAGTTGCTGTGACTGTCATTATTTCATTCCTTTTTATGCCTGAGTAGTACTCCATGGTATATATATATACCACATTTTCTTTATCTACCCATATATTGATGGGCTGATTCAATATTTTTGCAATTATGAATTGTGTTACAATAAATATTTGAGTGCAGGTATCCTTTTGATAAAATGATTTCCTTTCCTTTGGGTAGATGCACAGTAGTGGGATTGCTGGATTGTCTCCTAGATCTACCTTTAGCTCTTTGAGGAATCTTCATACTGTTTTCCACAGAAGTTGTAACACTTTGTGCAACCTCTATGCAAATTAGTACAACCTTTATACACAATTTTAAAATCCAAAAATATCTAAAGAATGTTTTTAAGATTTGGAATAACTTCATTTGATGGCAAAATGTGACCTCTTTGCCATCTTCATTTATCTCACTTTATAGTAGATGTTTGTATACTTTAATTTGGAAATTATTATCTGATAACAGTGTCCTGTTCCAAACCCTTCTAGTGGGGTTACAAAATGAATGGTATATATAATATTTCTTTTTATTATTTATGCAATTGTAGCAGTGACAACAGATCTTTCTTTTAGAGAAATCCTGTTTTCACATATAGTCTTGTTTGCAGAGGTCACTAAGTTCACAGGGAGGGGAAGGGCTAAGATCCTCTTTGTTCTCAAAGAAGAGCAAAAAGAACATAGAGACTGGTGATAGCAAATCACTGAAGTAGCTCCAGATGTACCAAAATTGATGATGGTTACAAAGTGATGATGATATATATCTGTATCATATTTCCTTTTTAAAATCCAAACTGTCTGAAATTCCAGAACTCGTTTTCCCTCAAGGGTGTTCATCAGTAAATGTGGAGCTTTAGGATCAATCCCAAAGGTGAGAATTGTATGAGATAATTCACATGACAGATTTAACCCCCAGTACATGGCAATAATATAAATCCAATACAGTGATATTACTAATATAATTGTTATTGTCAGTTACATTTCCTAACATTTCATAAATCTAGCAAATTTTCCTCTCTGAATTGTGAAATCCTAAGAGGTCTCAGCTATTTGGAAAAGTTGGAGGGTTTCTAGTACCCCAAACCAAGAGATACACCTCTCTAGTGAGGACTCGTGCCCTCGATGGTTGGCACGTTCAGTGCCCTCCTTGTCATCTCTTTCCAGAGCCTGTGCTCAGAACCCTCGTCTGCACTCTTCGGAATGATCACTGCTGTTGGCCTCTCTAGCCTGCAGTTCATTGATTTAAATTCTCCCTGAAAGTTCTTTGTACTTGGATTTTCAATCTCTTTTGGACTCTCTTCTTTCCAAGTTGCCTCAGACGGAACCCTCCCGTCACAGGGATGACAGGAATCTGTCAAATACTGAATGTCCTTCTCACAACTGCCATGTCTGTGGGAGGCTGTGTGGCTTTTATTTTGGATAACACTATCCCAGATACCCCAGAGAAAAGAGCATTAGGGAGCAGAAGGGCGTGGGCAAAGGGAACAAGTCACTCCATGGCATGGGATCCTACCATTTGCCATTTGGCGTGAACATTATTAAAACATACAGATGCTTCAGCATCAGTCCCACCTTTGTGGGCTACACGCAGAAAAGCCTCAGTAAGAGCAGCCGAGCTACACACAAGGACTCTCAGGCCACGGTATAGCCTCAGCCGTGCCAGGCCACAGTGAGGTGTGCATCCGTAGTTCCCGCTGGGTAACAAGAAATGAAATGTATGTTTGTTTATCTACATTTACAAAAAAAAAAAATTCATTATGTGGTCATTAGAGAGACATTAGCTTGTATCCCTGCATTTGAGCTCTTAAGCTATTGATTGGATCTGTGCAAGAATGTGATTGATTGGTAGAACTGAGCCAAATTGAAAGATGTCAACTCTGGCTTAATTCCTATGTCACAAATTGCACTTTCTCCACAGACGTTAATGTGTTTGGAAGCATACTTGCTCTTAATCTGTGAGGAATCCTTCATGTCATCAGGGTTTCTCTGCTCTTGTTTTTAATGCCATAATTACGCACTAACAGCTTTTCTTTCTTCTTTCCCACCAGAGTTACAAGAGAACAGAGCAGAATGAGTCCATCTCTAGATCATTCCCTTATTCTGGGGGCCACCCAGGTGGCACGGGATTTATTTTCACGTAGAGATAACCAAACACAGTGAGGACGTGCACATTGTTGTCCTTTTCTGAACCTGACTCAGATACTTCCTTTTCTTCCTGTTTGTAAGCCCTGGTGTTCAGGAGGACTGATGTCAACCCAGCACTCACAGTTATGGTTCATTGCCAAGAGTGGCCCGACTAGGAGACATATTTTCCACATGTTTTTGACTGAACCTGACAGTCCTGGTGAGTGTGATTCTTCCTGCCCTGAAAACAAAATTCCTTTATTATGACTCTCTTTTCTTTCTTCCTTTGTGTCGATTGCCTTTTCACTGTTTTCGCTGGTCTTGCTATGTTTCCCATGTTGAGTCACATTTTTGACTTTAGGGATTCCCGCATTTGGGAGAGAGCCATTGCTGTACGATAGAAGCAGATACTCTAAGGCCAGCCCAGATATTTTGAGAGAGGAAATCTTCAAAGGCATACGTGTCGGTGCTGATCTTGTTTCTTAAGACTACTTAATTAGAGAAGGTCTAATTTGCCATTTGTGAACCTGCATCATTCATGCCATTTTAAATGAATTGTAAAACTTCTGATTGTATTGGCCATACATGTGTATTACAGGAATACAGAGGTCATTTGCCTTGAAACAAACACCATGGCCATGTCTGAAATGGTTTTGGCTGTGTGTAGCTATAATGGATTCGGCGAGTTGTATGTAGACACAGAGAAAGGAGCAACTACATGGATTAATCTCAGCCTGCTGCCATTAGCTCTCACGTCTGACTTCATGTCTTTTAAACTCTGCTCCATTTGATAGTTGGGAGCCTGAAATTCTACTCAGCAAAACTTTTAGCCTAAGGCTTTGGCCCCTGTTATAAGTTATTTATGTTTTGCTTGAATGTGGGATCTAAAAGTAAGTTTTAAAGGGTAGATGAAGGAGGGAGGAGAAGGGCATGGGTGCCCGAGGTGGGTAGAGGGGGCATTAGCAGGAGGGAGGAATGAGGTGACGAGAGGAAAGCTGGGGACCATAAACACCTTATGGCTTATTTTATAGCATTACCTGAATCTACACCTCTCCTGAAATGACCTCTGTTTTCTGGCAAACTTTATCTTTTTTCACTTGCAGTTAAAAAAAAAAAAAAAAGAAGGTGCCTATAAACCAACCCAGCAAGATCCATTTGTGAAAGTACAAATTATTTTCTTTTAAAGGAAGAAGAGGAAGAGGAAGAGGAAGGGGAAGAGGAAGGGGAAGAGGAAGGAGAAAAGAAGGAAGAAGAAGGAGGAGCATAAAAGAACTGTTACATGCGTTAGTGGCCTGGGAGTCTTAAATGTGTTCACAATTGTACCAACAGTTAAACCTTGGTCTGTCCTTCAAATGTGTGACTTGTAACCATCATCACTTTTGGAACATCCGGAGCGACTTTAGTGATTTGCTGAGACTATTCGCTATTTTCTTTTGGTTCCCCTTCAAGTACAAAAAGAATCTTAGCCCTTTCCGTCTCTCTGACCTCAGTCACCTCTGCAAACAAGACTACATGTGAAAAGAGGATTTCTCTAAAAGAAAGAGCTGTTGTCACTGCTACAATTGCATATATGATAAAAAGCAAAATGTAGTCAATTATCTATATAATTCATGTCCAGATGCACCTTAACCTTAGAAATAATTGGGATAATGGACATCATTCTTTTCATTTTCCAAGATAAATCCCAGTTCCTATTATACTACTTTAATATTCTTTATTCAAATTTAATGTTTCTTGTCAAAAGACATTAGTTATTGATTTAAAAAAAAACTTATACCAAACCCTATGATTAACTAAATGTGGTTATTTAAAACTGAAAAATTGCTTCAATAGACTAATTGTTTAATAGGAAGAGAAAAAATTGGCCAATGCAAGAGCAAGGTCCCTTGAGCATCTGCTTGGAAGCCAAACATCTGTTCAGTTGGTTTATTTTTCTTCTTTTTAGAGCTACCAAATAGTAACATTTCTTTTTAAGTGAAAAATCCAAGAAAACTTTAAAAAGATCCACATTTCTGTCCATTTGTCCTATGAACACTATTATTTTCAAAAGCTAAATTCTTTATAATAAAATTTGTGAATAAACATACTGATATTTTGGAAATTCTGTTAATTTTAGGACAGGATTCAAAAATGGACTACAAAAAACAATTTTTAGTTCCCATTATTGTAAAAAGTTAAGATGCTAAAATTATCCCTCTTTGCTGCCACCTGTTGTTCCACCAAATAAATAACTCATTAATAATATTTCTCCTTTGAACATAAATTACTCATCAAAATTGTTATTTCTATTATTAAAATCAGATTATTGTCATGATACTTTTTTGTAAAGCGAATCTTTTTGTCTCTTAACAGTTGGGGAAATAGGTTTTCAAGCACTCATGCATAACCATGCAGAGATTTAAATTTTCCTCCTGGCACATGCAATAGACTTTTGAAAAGGTTGAAAAGACAAAAGCGTAGAAAGCCTATCATTCCTAAACAAGTACACGATCCCCAAAAGGGCTTGTAAACTAATCGTAGTGAAGTAAAGGCACTTAGCTTAATAACAACTTCTTAGCCCTGAAAGTAAAATTTAAGTCCAAGACTCCCCCTGTCCCCACTCCTCTACTCCCAAATTGCTCTGTATCGGGCACATTATTAAAAACTGGAAATATGGAAATAAATATAAGAGGGTCCCTGTTTTTGAACAATTCAGAATTTAAAAGAGAAGACAGTTACATTGCGAGAAGGAAGTTGTTCATGTTGATACAGAATGTATTGGTGATGAATTAGGAATCAAGACAAGAGGCTATGATAGTAATTCTGCTATGAGATACCATCAGTAAACAGGAAAGTGTTAGTGACGTGAGTGGAGAAGAGGCTATGAATAATTAAAATGCTGAGATTTGGTGACTAAAAATGTTGGGAGAAAAGAGAACATTCCAAGTTCAGAGTGAGGGAGGTCAGAAGGGATTGTTGGTTGGCTGGAAAAAAATGGTTCTTTAGTCATATTTTATTTACTAAAATATCTATGCCCCTAATGCAACTAACAGAAATATAACCTGCCCCCTGCCCCAAAAAAACCAAACCACAATAATAAACGAACAAATAGAAATCATATGGCAAATAATTGAGTAGCTCCAAAATGGCCATAACAAACGTATCTTAAATTAGGCTCTTCTATTTTATCTATGTTATATTATTTTTCTTCTCTTGCTAACGTGGTATTAACTTTTAGAATCAATTTTAACATAGTTAAAATTTTAATGCACAGTAGATTAGAAGCAGGAGATTAGGATGGGGAAGGTCAGGAAACAATTTCTGGAGGCAAACACTTCAGTAGCTTCATGGCTGACATTCCGGCTTTCTAAATATTTTAAACTTCAATGTTTTTTTTAAAAAAATGTTTTAATATAACCTTTTTGCCTCTCTCAGGATCTTTTGCCATTCACCTTGGCTTTAGACTAATGCTTCGGCCAGGAGAGCTCAGTTTCTGGATGCCTGAAGTGAGTTAGCAAGTGATCTCTTGCTAAGTCTTGGGTCGACTGTGCCTCCGATTCAGGATACTGGTTCACTGCACAACAGCCAACCATGTACTAATAGCAGCAGCAACCGCAAAAATCATGTAAATTCTCACGTAGCACTAAGTAGGTGCCGAACACTGTTCCAAGTGCATTGCATACTCATGTAATCCTCCCCATCACCTTATGAGGTAAATGCTATCATTAAACCTGCTTTGCAGATAAGAAATGGGGCACAGAGACCACACAGATAAGAGCTGGATCTAAGATGCAAACACAGAAGGTCCAGGGCCGGAGCCTCTGCTCTTACCCACTGTATACCACACTTTCTCAGTGATGAGCACCAGTGAAGAGTCTTGCCAATGTGAGCAGGGTTATTAGTTTCAAAGTAACTCAAAGCTTGCTAGGTGTAGATATATGAATCTAAAGGCATTATGTCAAGGGTAGTATTTTGGGTTTCAAACCATGATTTCATTTTTGGTGGAAATGGTTTATAGCATGGGTCGCTTTCTCACATTTGACTTTACAAGTAGACATAGTAATTCAATGAATTAACTTGTATCCTAGTAAATATATATCTTTATATGTATAAAGTGGTGCTTTGTGTAATTCTTGCCAAATGACCCTCTCATTGTTATCAAGGTTAACAGTGCATTTTGATGAGCATCCTCTGCTCCTCCATTTCTGATTAACCACCCCCACTTCATGGCTTGAGATGGATTTTGCACATACATTTTAAATATTAAATACTTTGTCACAAATCTCTCTCCATATATAATATGAATATGATAAGAATAAAAGGAATAAAAATTGGAATATAGTACACAGTATAAATAATATTCCCTTTAATTTTTTTCTACTAGATTTCCTAAATTATAAAACTAACTGCTCATTTTAAAGAGAAAGCAATGACAAAATTTATTTAAAAAATAACCTCTCTCTCTCTCTCTCTCTCTCTCTGTCTCTCTCTCTTTCTCTTCCTTAACTCCTACTCAATGAGGTATCTAATGTTAACAGCCTATCATATGAAAGACAGGGACAGAGGAGCAGCAAGTAAAAATACAAAAACAAAAACGCAAAACCAATCCAAACAAATACCAAAAATGAAACAAACAAAACAACCCTCAAAATTTGTCCCAGCATTTCTGATTGATATAAAGCTACTTAACCAGAATGTGTGTGACAGAAATTAGAAAGGGAAAAGAGCAAATGTATGCACACATATGCACATGTACACTCAAATACACTTGAAGGGACAGCAATAGGCTGATATATTGCTTAGTGAAAATATTAACAGCAAGTCACCAAGTATTATGTGCAGCATGTTTCTCTTTCAGTGGAAACAAGCAAACCTTTATGTATGCATATATACCCCTATGTTTTCACATTGCTTCCGCAATCATAAAGGTGTAGAAGGTTACCACTGGGCTGTTAGCATTTGTTACTGCAAAGGATGACATTGGAGAAAAGAAATGGGGGATGAGATGGGGGCTAATAATTAGCTTTTTCTTTGTGTGTCTTTCTGTTACCTTCCTTTATTTGCTACAGCAACCATTTTTCACTTTTTAAAAATAAAAATCTAGTGTAAAGGAAGGTATAAAATTGGAAAATATCAAACAGCAACAAACACACAGCCTCATCATGCGTGTGTCTTTCCGCAGTTTTATGCAATCTCACAGAAATATATGCAAAGGTATATGCACATATATAGGATTTATTTTATATAAAAACTATCATATTCTATAATTTAATTTATAAAAAATTTTGTACAACACATGTACATCCTATCAAAACAATAGACATAGCTCTAACACATTCTCTTAAGTAATTACATCATATGTCATAATTCTTCCATTGATGGGCATTGTGTTAGTTTTATACTATAAAGCCAATGTTTCATATACATTTTATATTTTATATACATGTTATTTCCCTGGGATCAATCTGAAGTGGGTTTCCTGGGGCGCAAATTATAATACTTTTAGTTTTAATAAATTTTACCAGATTAATTTTCAAAGATTGTAGCAATTAACATTAATGCCAACACTGGATGTTACTGTTTTTCAAAATTATAGGTCAAATTAATGTTTAAAAAATGGTATCTCACTGTAGTTATAATTTGTGTATTTCTGACCACTTGTATGATTACACATTTTTTATTTGCTTATTGTCTATTTTTATTTTTCTCTTGTAAATAATTTGTTGAATTACTTCAGTTATTCTGTTGGATTGCTTGTCTTTTTCTTTATAAGATTGGTAAGAAATTAAATGCACTTCCTCATAGTTACAGATATTTTTTCCAAATCATTGGTATTTACCTTTATGTCATTTTTTTTTTATTTCAGCGTGTTACCGGGGTACAAATGTTTAGGTTACATATATTGTCTTTGCTCCACCTGAGTCAGAGCTTCAAGCATGTCCATCCTCCAGACGATGCACACCACACCCATTAGGTGTGAATATACCGATCCCCTCTTCCCCTTCCCACCTTACCGACACCTGATGAATGTTACTACTATATGTACACTTAAGTGTTGATCAGTTAATGCCAATTTGATGGTGAGTACATGTGGTGCTTGTTTTTCCATTCTTGGGATACTTCAGTTTGGAGAATGGGTTCCAGCTCTATCTAGGATAATAAAAGAAGTGCTAGATCACCGTTGGTTTTTGTGGCTGAGTAGAACTCCAGGGTATATATATGCCACATTTTATTAATCCGCTCAAGTATTGATGGGCACTTGGGTTGTTTCCACGTCTTTGCAATTGTGAATTGTGCTGCTATAAACATTCTAGTGCAGATGTCTTTTTTTCCTTTGGGTAGATGCCCAGTAATGGGATTGCTGGATCACATGGTATTTTTTGACATGTCAAATATTTTAATTTCCTGGTCAAATATGTTCTTTGGTTCTTTTAAGGATTCTTTAACTTGTTGGTAAGCTCTCTCGTGCTAAGTTTACATAAAAATGTTCTTGGAATTTATTGTAATGTATTAGTTTTAAAAAACCATTTAAGTCATTCTTTTATCTTCAAATAAAGGTAATCGAGCTTATTCTTTAAAAGTTGTAGTAATTGTTTGTTGTTTTGAAGTAATGTCTAGAAAATCTAAAATAATTTTGAATTAATAATTTTTAAAGTATTTTTTCTTTTTGATGATATAATGGAAATGGCTGCAGTATTTCACCATTTATAACATTTCCTTTTGATTTTGAGTAACCTTTAACCCGTTCAAGTAATTTCTTTTTATTCATGCTTAATTGGAGTTTTTATGAATTTGCATATTATCACATGCTTTTCTCAGCATCTATTGCCATAATCATGTATTTTTCCCTCTTTCATTAAACAATATAATGAATTATGTTCACAACTTCCTAGTATTGAATAACACCAACAATTTCAGAAGAAAACTTACTTGTTTAACATGCTACTGTGTTTTATTTGTTAATATTTAAAGTTTTGCATTAGTATTTATTAATGAAATTAGCCCATGGGTTTTGCTTATTGCATTATCTTTATTAGTTGGTGATATCAAGGTTTTTCTAACTTAATAAAAAAATTAGAGAGATTTATATTTATCTCTGAATTATCCGAAATGATAGGAATTATCAGATTTTTAAAAGCCAGGTAAAGGTTGGCTGTTGTTACCTTTTAAATTAGTAGACATTTGATTGCTTGATCTTTGTGTGATTATTGGTCTAGTTTTCTGCCTCTTGTGCCAAATTTTGAGAATAATCATCATTTCCCCTGTGCTGCCCCATATAGCATCCATTAGACAGATGTGACTATTTAAATATAAATTAATTGAAATCGACTACAATAAAAAAGTTTAGTACCCGAATTTTACTAGTTGCATTTTAAATACTCAACAGCCACAAGTAGCCAGTGGCTATCTGTGGAACAGTGCAGAGAGAGAATGTTTCCTCGTCACAAACGTTACACCAGGGAATGGTGTTCTAGTTGTTCAAATATTTTGCTATGAATTGTTTATTATATTATACTTCTTTTATTTGCTGCCCTATGTGTTGTTATATTCCTTAATATTGATCTCTTAAAATTTCCTATTTCTTATTCAGATTATTTAATCAGTCTTTTCAAAGAACTTAATTTTGCTTTTATTATGCTTTCAATATTTTGTTTTCTTTTTTTATTTCAGAATTTTATGGAGGTACACATATTTTGGTTACATAATTTGCTTTTGTAGACTTTCAGTCAAAGTTATAAGTGTGCTCTTCAGCCAGTTAGTGTGCATTGTACCCATTAGGTGTGAATTTACTCAACCCCTCCTCCCCTCCCACCTACTTGATTTCTCTTGAGTTTTACTTCCATATGTGCACATGAATGTTGATCGATTAGTTCTGATTTAATTTTGAGTACATGTGGTGTTTATTTTTCCATTCTTGCGATACTTCACTAAGAAGAATGGCCTCCAGCTCCACCCATGTTGTTAGAAAAGATACTACATCACCTTTTTATTTTTATGGCTGAATAATGCTCCATGGTATACATGTACCACATTTTATTAATCCACTCATATATTGATGGGCACTTGGGCTGTTTCCACATCTTTGCGATTGTGAATTGTGCTGCTATAAACATTCAAGTGCAAGTGTCTTGTTTACAAAGTATCTTTTTTTCCTTTGGGTAAATACCTAGTAGTGGGATTGCTAGGCCAAATGGCAGGTCTACTTTTAGTTCTTTGAGGTATCTCCGTACTACTTTCCATAGAGGTTGTATTAGTTTGCAGTCCCACCAGCAGTGTATAAGTGTTCCTTTCTCTCTGCATCCTTGTAAGCATCTGTTGTTTTGGGATTTTTTGATAAAACTCATTCTCAGTGGAGTTA
Source organism: Indri indri (assembly GCA_004363605.1). Classification (NCBI taxonomy): domain Eukaryota; kingdom Metazoa; phylum Chordata; class Mammalia; order Primates; family Indriidae; genus Indri; species Indri indri. The sequence goes on from RJWJ010007341.1 coordinate 19,145, forward strand.
GGTGACATCTCATTGTGGTTTTGATTTGCATTTCCTTGATGATTAGAAATGTTGAGCATTTTTTCATATGTTTCTTGGCCATTAGTCTACCTTCCTTTGAAAAGTTTCTGTTCATGTCTTTTGCCCACTTTTTGGTGGGGCGAGGAAAGTATCCCTATCCAATAAATGGTGCTGGGAAAACTGGATAGCCACATGTAGAAGGCTCAAACAGGATCTGCACAGGATCCACCTCTCATCTCTCACAAAAAGTAATTCATGATGGATAACAGACTTAAATCTAATGCACGAAAGTATAAGAATTCTAGAAGAAAGTGTTGGAAAGACTCTCAAAGATATCAGCCTAGGCATAGACTTTATAAAGAAAACCCCCAAATCAATCACAGCATCAACAAAAACAAATAAATGGGACATGATCAAATTAAAAAGCTTCTGCACAGACAAGGACACAATCAACAGAGCAAATAGACAACCTACAGAATGGGAGAAAATATCTGCATGCTATACACCTGATAAAGGGCTGATAACCAGAATCTACAAAGAACTCAAACAAATCAGCAAGAAAAAATAAATATTTTGTTTTCTATTTTAATTCTTTTTAATTTTTCTTCTGTATCTTACTTTACCTTTGCTGACTTGAGCAAGTTTCCTTTTTGTTCTTCTTTACCCTAATTAATTGTAAAGTTCGATTCTGATTTGAGTGCCTTCCAATCTTTAACATTTAATGTATTTTTCTAATATTTTAGAAGTGTTAATAACCATACTCTCTTCCAAGATATCCTGCTCTCTCTCTTCTCCTATGCTTTATACATAGAGAGGAAATCTTTAAAAATAATTTGTTTTCCATTTCATTCCACCCTTGCTCTAAATGCTTGGTAAAGTAATTTAGGACTTTTAGTTTCATACTATTATGAGACTGGATCAAATTATGTCTTTATGTTTCAATAATTCTTTTTTAATGCATTTTACAAAATCTCAATCATTGTACCATTAACAATTTAGACTCAATTCTATGAAAGATAATTTGTAAAGTGTGTCATCTTTCTTTTGTAATTTTGTTTCTGGAGATTGTAAAATTTTTCTCTTCTTTTTGGTGCCATGATATGTCTAGATGTGTGTGTGTGTGTGTGTGTGTGTGTGTGTGTGTGTGTGTGTGTGTGTTCATTAATATTTCCTAGGGTACATTGCACTCTTTTGATCTGAAGACTCTAGAATTTAGGGTAGTTTCCTCGTTTTTTCTTTTTGTTTTTTAAACTTTTGTCTGATGATTTGTTTCCCATATGTACTCTGCCTGTTCTTTTGGGCACACCTATTCTGTGCTCATTAGCTCTTTTGCCTGCTTTGTGTTCTTTCATTCATAAATTCCACCTTTATGGAACTTTACTTTTTGTTGACATCTTTCTTTCTCTTAATCCTTGAGAACCCTAAATAGCTTATTAGCACATATCATACGCTCTTTCTTTCCATTTATAAAATTTAACTTTTTAAAAAGAAGAAACTGTATTTACTAACACTAGAAAGTCTTTTTGTAACTTTAACTCTGTTTCCTTGAAGACCCTCATCTTTTGGCTAAAAATTTCATTCATCTTTTTTATTTGTTCTATTTCAATGGAAACTACCAGTTTTTGCTTTTCCAACTTGATTTTCCTCCCTTAAGTGAATTAATAACTTAAATGATTTCCAAATATTATTATTATTATTTACCTATAGATATTGTTCTTCTTAGTTTTGGGATCAGGATATTGACTTTTTTACATGTAGGAAAAATGTGGTAGTTTCTTTTCTTGAGGCCAATTTCAAGGAATACAACTGGTTGCCTCCCTGCTGACCACCAAGAGGGGTCTGCCTGAGCCTCATAGGGTGCGCATGCTGCAGTCCTTTCACTTCCAACCTCTAAACCAGGGGCTCTCTACCCACAAACACATGGGCCCTTCAGTTTACTGCTGTCTGTGGGTTTGGTGTTACTCAAAGACAAATCAGCAGAAAGTGGTCAGGAACATCCCCTTTGAGACCTTGAAGAATTCTGCCAGCATATCATTGTGAAATTCTAGAGAAAGAACGGAAAGATAAAAGATGCCAGTTAAAGAAATGCTTTGACATATCGATTTTATCTTGAATAAAGATAACTTGCAAAATTCGGTAAGAAAAATTAACTATAAAAGTTGTTGATAGCTCCAAGTTATATAGATTTCAAAATTTATAAAATATATAAAAGTATCACTTAACTATGCATTAAATGTTTCAATCCTTCAACTCCTAAAATTTTTGTTTCCTGACATGGAGAATCACTCTGGAAAGACTCTTTAGAAAGAGGGTTTTTTACTGACTTTTGAAGTGACTATGTAAGAATACTCATAATTTCAATTATTTGGTAGGCATGATTCAGGAGATCTAGATTGGAAACAGCACATCTATTTATCATTTGTAGTCCTGAATGAGTCATTTAACTTCAATATAATGCAGTATTTCTCATCTAAAAGATATAAAATACAGACAGGATACTGGGCAAGTTCACCCATAAGCTATATCATATAATCTCAGAAAGTTTTTCTTGCCCCAGCTAAATAAAAAATTAAAAGATCTCATGGTCCTTTGAAGTTTGTTTTGTGAACAGTGAAAACCTGGGATGGTAAAGCTCTGACTGCCAAGAATCTATGCTATAGTGCTGGTCTCATTTTAAATTTTTAGCCTATATATGTGCATTAAGTATGCACATAAGGGGGCCTGTGAGAATTTGTGATACTAAGCATGGAACCTTATTAATAAAAATTACTATCAGGTCAATATTGAGCCAAGAAAACATTGTAGAAACACTACAGAGTAGAAATTCAAATTTAGGGAAATATACAAGCTTGCTCTTCTAAAATTAGTCTAGTGTATGGAGGTTACCAGGGAGGGATAGAAGTTAGGGTAAGATTTAAAGAAATTATACATTGATATCTCTGATGCTAGAATGTTTTCCATGTTTTCAATCAGATATTTCTTTTTCCCTAAAATTCTCTATTAGTAGTTTCTACCTCCCTTTAGGAGATTTTTGGAGCTACTTAAATTTCCTATCAGCAGTCACAGCTGAGTAGACTAATAGCCCTTTAGGAGGGTAACCATGTCCCACTGCATTTATTGTTTTTGTATCCAATTAGAACACCTAGGCCTGGCATAGATCTTGGCATAGATTGAAGTAGGTGACAATCATGCACCTATAAAGGAGAGCTGTGTGTGCGTGTGTTTGTGTGTATTTAGTAATGAGGTAAAAAATTGGAACATTATTGAAAGTCTTGATAGAAATTTAGAAAATTATACACTTTTATTTTACTCACATTTACAGATAAATATATTGATTTTTCACAATTAAGTCTGTGTTGAATAGATGCTGCTATAAAGACTCTAACTCTTTTAGTTCTAGCTACATTATATATTTTCTTCTCAGAAGTAGTGTTAAGAAATATGCCCTTCTTGAACTCAATTCTTTCCTTCCAGTGATATGCTATGGCACACACAGAGAAGATATAACCTGGCCTATGACCTCTACAGGTACCAGGGAGTGGTTTTCTCATTTCTGCATTGCTGCTTTTTGAAAGAAAGGGAACAGTTTTCTTTGTGAGGACCAATATTTTTAAAAAATCAATTTTATTAATTCCTTTTTATTAATATATTCATCAGAAGTCAATACGTTATATCTAATTATTTAAGATCAAGGGTTTTGTATATTCTATCCACCCCACTCACACCTCCCCACATACACTTTATTCCCAAGAAATTAAATCTTTGTCTGTTGCTTGACAACTTCATTTTAATTCTGAAAGAAGGCCAAATAATTGGATTAGACTATTTCTTAGTGGGGAAAATTATAAAAGCCACATATGATGAACAGTATACTGAATGAGGAAAAGTTGAAAGCATTCCCACTCAGAACTGGAACAAGACAAGGATGCCCACTGTCACCACTTCTATTCAACATGGTGCTGGAAGTCCTAGCCAGAACAACCAGGCAAGAGAAGGAAATTAAGGGTATCCAAATGGGGAAAGAGAAGGTCAAACGATCACTCTTTGCTGATGATATGATCTTATATCTAGAGAACCCCAAAGATGCTACCAAAAGACACCTGGAATTGATAAATAAATTCAGCTGTCAGGCTATAAAATCAATATGCACAAATCAGTAGCCTTCTTATACACAAACAACAGTCAAGCCGAGAAACAAATCAGTTACTCGATACCTTTAGCAATAGCTACAAAGAAAAAAATATGCAGAAATATATTTAATCAAGGAATTGAAATATCTCTACAAAGAGAACTCCAAATCACTGAGGAAGGGAATGGAAGATTATATAAACAAATGGAAAAATACCATGCTCATGGATCAGCAGAATCAAGATTGTTAAAATCTACACTACCCAAAGTGATCTACAGATTTAATGCAATTCCCATCAAAATACTAAAGTCATTTTTCACAGATCTAGAAAAAAATAATTCTGCACTTCATTTGGAACCAGAAAAGAGCCCGAATAGCCAAAGCAACCTTAAGCAGAAGGAACAAATTTGGAGGCATCACTTTACCAGGCTTTAAGCTATACTACAAGGCTATAGTAACCAAAACAGCATAGTACTGACACAAAAAATAGAGGCATAGAACAATGGAACACAACAGAGAACCCAGATCTAAAACCATCCACATATTGCCATTTGATCTTTGACAAAATAAACAGCAATATACACTGGGGAAAAGAATCCCTATTCAATAAATGGTGCTGGAAAAATTGGATAGCCACATGTAGAAGATTGAAATAGGATCCATATCTCTTACCACTCACAAAAATTAATTCAACATGGATAACAGACTTAAATCTAAGACATGAAACCATAAGAATTCTAGAAGAAAATGTTGGAAAAACTCTTAGAGATAACGGCCTAGGTAAAGAATATATGGAGAAGACCCCAAGGGCAATCACAGCAACAACAAAAGTAAACAAATGGTACTTGACTAAATTAAAAATCTTTTGCACAGCCAAGGAAACAATCAACAGAGCAAATAGACAACCTACAGAATGGAAGAAAATATTTGCATGCTGTACATCCGACAAAGGGCTAATAACCAGAATCTGCAAAGAACTCTAGCAAATCAGCAAGAAAAAAAATCAAACAACCCCATTACAAAGTGTACATTTATGTTTATAAATATTGCATGCTTACTGCCAATTTTTCTATAGGTTGCTGGTACATCTATGCTGGAAACAAAGAGAGATTTGGCATTTAATAGAATATTCCTTTGTTATATTCTTTGCTGTATCACTAACTCATTTCTTTACCTTAGGTATCTTTCAATCCATTTAATCATCACCAATTAATCAGTAGTCATGTGTTATAAGTCTTCTTAAGACCTCCAAATAGCATATGATATATGGTAAATATTTCTTGGTAAATTAACAGCTGTCGTGTTGCATATTGATTCTAGTCAGTGCTGATTTGTATTGAAATAAATGCTGACAATCTCTAGCTTTATAAATTTATTTTTCTTTTGCTTTGACACTATTACCACAGCTTAATGACAATCAGCTGTAAAGTGAAAGTTTTTTCTGTTAATTACTTTGTTTACACAGGACTAAAATAGTAGTGTGACTACTTGTTTTGTCACAGTTAAATGATGTAAATTTTATCAAGAATTTAATAGAAGCAGTGAATAACAAAGCTAACTATCATGATTAAGATAAAATATTTTTAAAAGAAAAGTGCACATCTGTCTGGTTTGCTACGGTAATTGAGAAGAAGACAATGACACTTTCTTGAAACACACAATAAGGTAATCATCTTCCTTGCAGAAGAGACAGCTTAGGATGTATGGCATTGTAGTAGAAGACCTGACATTGCAGTTCAAACTTGGATCCCACTTCCTGCTCTGGCATGAGGCTTTGGGATTTTACTGATCTTAAAGGAACTGTACTATTTTTCACTTATGTGACCAATTTAAAGAAGATTTATTTTATTGAATCCCTCTTATTATTGTACATAGTGACTAACATAAATCTTTTATGACTAATCATTTGAAATCAAAAGGATTTTGTATCTGGGGAGGAAGTAAAGTAACTAATTATGAAATATATATATTGGAGTAAATGTGATCCAATGAGCTGATGCATCTGCAGATTATGTTTATATCTCACTCTGTGCCACCTGGATAATATACCAGACATGGCTAGGTTGGACTGGGGGACAGTCCCTTCTTCTCTAGCTAGAGAGGCTGCACCTGATCAGACCTTCCCACAGCATCAGAGAAAAGACTGTACTTGCCATGGACTCCAAGGTCTTTCATTGCTGGACACATAGTTTTCCAAGCCAACTCAGGCAGCACTGAATGCCAGACTGATTGGAGTTCAATTCTCTGTTCATCAAAAGGATGAACAACAAAAAAGAATAGGAAGAACAACAAAGAGACTGGGATTTTTCCACTCAAGGGCCCGCCATGAGTCCACAAGTGCCTGAGTCCAACCCTTATCTATGGGCCAATGAAATGAATTGGAGGCTGAGGCCTTCATTTTACGGCTTATAAGCTTCCCTAATAAAGCTCATTATTTAATTGTGTGATGTAGTGGAATTTACCTTCTTGCTCCACAGTGGGTCCTCCCTATCTATGTCCCTACTGCCCTCCCTGCCCTACCACATCTTCCTCCTCTGTTTAGCCATTTAAACGGCTGGGAAAGTTTGTGATTCTTGATAGAAAGAAAATTTCCAGGCTTTGGAGACTCTGAAACAGGGTAAATTTCCAGAGATCCAAGCTGGTACTGTCCTGTGTTGTTGTGGGCTATCAGAGCCAGGATTTTCATGTTTCCCTCTACCTTCCATCTTCCCCTTCCAAAGTCTATTTTTCTTTCTCTTTGTAGGGACTTTTGACAAAAAACAACAACAAAAAAAAAACAAAACAAACAAACAAAGAAACTTTAAACAATGATGACATATTAATAAAATACCATGGTAGAAAGGTACACTTTTCCCTATACCTTCCATTAAGGTCAGCTAAAAATCTTGGAAATTATATAAAAAACAAAAATTTATGGAAGGTGGAGAGAGAAAGGCAGACTAGCTAGTACCATAGCACCTGAAATATGGCATGGCGGTGAGTCTCCTGGGTTTTCTTTTTGCCACATATAATCTTGGACTGGGTGCTGGAGAAGGCAGCAAGTCAAAAACACTAACAGAAATGAACAGGAAAAAAAAAACCACAAAGAAAATTTGTTATTTTTTAAAAAGGAAGAAAGTATTGTTATTTCTAGCCACAGGAACAGGAAAGGGGCAAGACCAAAAAAAAAAAAAAAAATTTAGGTCATAACTACTTTATTCCAGCCAAACACCACAGACAAATTTGCAGCCCCACCTCAACCCACACCAGCAAGGCTGAGTGGGGAATCTAGACTTCCACCCTCATTCTTCGCAACAAGGCATTCCCCTTGCCAAGTTGGTGTCAGAAAAGACCAAGTGGGGAGTCATACTTTCATCTCTACCAGGCAGAAATGAACTTCCCTCCTCCACAATTTCACAAGATAAGACATGGAGTTCCTGGGCCTCCACCTTACCTAGCAGTAATGAGATACCTGTCCCTCTCCCTGATGGGATGGTGTCATAGGAATCCTAGTGGAGAGGCAGGGTCTTCACAAGTGTCCAATGATGATGAAACCACATATGCCATGTGTTAGTGGAGGCCACACCGGGAGCAGTAACAAAGCGCCCTCCCCTTCCTATGGTGGTATGAGTCAAGGCTGGGGGAACCTGAACCACCCCAGCCCAGCAGCAACAAGGTGCCCCACAGTGTCATTTTCCTTCTTCTATGGCATTTTCTTAACTGTGTTTGCCAGTTGAAGCAAATATTATAGCACTGTATGATGTGGTTGTCAATGTGTGTGAAGGAAATATTTGAGACACATTATAAATAGTGGGAGAGCATAGTGAGGTAAAGGGAGGTAAGTTTTAAAAATTTAATCATACTGGTGAAATGTCAACACTGATATACTGTGACCAAATGCTGGCAATGATATGGAGAAACTGAATCTCTCATATATTGCTTGTGGGAATGCAAAATGGTACAGATACCCTGGAATATAGTTTGGCAGTTTCTTACAAAACTAAGCATACACTTGTCATAAGACCCAACAATTACACTCCTTGACATTTATCTCACAAAAATTAAAACTTACACTGACACGAACACCTGTAAATGAAAGTTCATAGCCGCTTTATTTATAATACCCCCAAACTGGAAAAAACCCAGATGTCATTTAATGGGTGAATGGTTAAATAAACTATGATACATCCATACCATGGAATACTACTCAACAATAAAAAGGAACAAAGTATTCATACATGTGACAACTTGGATGTCTCTCAAGGGTATTATGGTAAACTTTAAAAAGCCAGTCTCAAAAGGTCACGTATATATGATTCCATTTATATAACACTCTCAAAATGACAGAATGTGGGACTAATGAAAGGGGATTAGGGAGATGAGTGTGACTACAAAAAGGTAAAATAAGAGAGAACGTTGGGGTGATCAAGCATACAAATATGTTGGATGTGGTGGAGTTATACACAAATTTGCATATCAATTAAACTGGAATACATTTAAAAGCATTTTATTATAACCAGCTTTAAGAACAAATTTCAGTGACCCCTATATGCTTTTTAAAAATCCTTTTTCTTAACTAACTGCATGACATTTTGAGTTATTTCCCAGAAATTGTTGATTTTCTGAAAGACAAAGGAGCTGAGGTTCTGAAGGCCCCTGGGCAGACTTCCTAGTGCCAAGATTCATCACCCCCCCAACACACTGCCCCCAGTGCACACAGAACCTTGTTTGTTACACCGTGACCTGCCCCAGTGTAAATTAGATAAATGTAATAAAATTGCAGGAGGTTTTCCATTAATATAATCTGCTTCTTTTGAAACTTCTCAGATTTATATCTTAGAGGCTCAACTTTTGCTGTGTCTTATTGCTTTCAGGTTTTCCTCCCCTTGAAAAGGCCTGAGATGATAACCCTCTCCTTTGACTTTTTTATCAGCTCCTGGAACTTTTTTCTCCCCATGGTTCTAAGTCTGCTGTTAAGTTCAGATGCTGAAATGTTTACATTAAAGGTCTAAAAAGCAATGCTTTTTTCTTAGCTTCTTGATATGTCTGAATTGTTCAACATGGTCAAAAGATCTTCCTATGCTGATACTGAGAATTGGGTATTCCCCTTCTCGCAGTATTAGTTTTCTAGTTTCTTGTTTCCTTTATAATATAACGTTCACTCATGATCCTGGACACAGTCTTCATATGTCTGATAAATTCTAGCACCCTTGTCATGAGGTTTGACTTGTAAGTTGTCTAAATGGGTTTCTCATAAAAAACAACAACTATTGCACTAAAGACGGTTTTTCTTTACATTTTAGTAACTGGCCTAAGACACAAAGATTTTATGTTTTATCAAAATAATTCCTATGCTGTTTTATTATGTTTTTTGATTGCTTGGGAAAACTGAGCTTTAAAAAGTTAAGGGTTTTTTGTATTGCCTTAAAGTCTTCTGATTATCACTCTTAGTTAAGCAAATTGTTATTAATAACAATACCATGGGATTCTGTTTTGATCAAATGGCTTGAGTCTTTTAATATCTTTGACAAATGTCTGTAAAGTCTAAATAATTTGAATGTTTAGATACCTGCAAACTTCCGTTTTCCTGTCATTGTCAGAACCAGGCAGGACTTATAACCTTTTTGTTTAGAATGTTGTTTGTTCATTCTGATACAAGAGTCTCTAAATCCTTAGCTAAAACCATCCTAAATGGTTTTAACAAATGCTTATGTTTTGTAGTGAATTCCTATGAATCTGACAGTAGCTCAATGCTTATGAATAAGTTAATTTAATAACCTTGCTTTGGGATTTTTTTCTTTTTTTGCTCTTATGTTGTTTAAAATGTTTGAAAGGTTGATAAATACCTGTAAACCTCTATTCCCATCTGGCCCAGAACATTTAATTGGCTGTAAGTCTTTTGACTTTAAGTCCCCTGGCCACAGGGTGCCCCCCCCGCCCCGCCCCCAGAGACAGGATGAGACCGGGGCAGGTAGCCACACCATCCCAGCAATGATGGGACAAAATAAAAGTTTGACCATGGATGCTGCCTCTGGAAAATGTTGGCTAAAAGTGCGGAAATGTAGGCTAAAATGAAATCCTAGGTACTAACCCCCGCTGACTGAATAGATCCTGTTTTGGCCAAGGCGATCACCCTCGCCACCAATAAACTTAAAACTGAGTTCCTGGCCATGAGGGGAAGGGAAGTCACAAGGCCTCATTATACCCCATTCTGCCAATCAAAAAATTTAAAAAAAACACACACAAAACCCTGGAACTCAGGAATACTAGTTTGTTCAAGATCTAAGGGCAATAAACTAAATGGGGGAGGATATTCTTCCTGTGATATATAATCCTTATAGCCTCCTTACCACTTTATCTGGAAATTTTGCCTGAGTTTCAGTAATAGATTTAAAAGGTACTTTCTTTTGCATTCCTTTTGCTCCTGAATCCCAAGTACTATTTGCTTTTGCATGGGAAGAGTTAAAGTCTAAAGCCAAATGCCAGTATTGCTGAGCTGTCCTTCTTCAGAGGTTTAAAAAAACTCCCCAACAATCTTCAGAAAAATCCCAGCCAGACATTTGAGGGAAATAGTTTTAGACAAGGAAATGATTTTACAGTATGTAGACAATAGCCTATAACCAGTGAGACTGAAGCTGAAGCAAGGCAACACGCCATAACTGTATTAAATTTACTGGCTGACAAAGGATATAAAGCATCTCAGAAAAATCTCAAATCTTGCTTCCCACTGTCAAACACTTGGGCTTTGAATTGTCTCTTGAAACTTGGAACCTCCTTCCAGATTGGAGAGAGGTTGTAAATTAAATAGCAGTCCATACCACCCACAAGCAGTTGCCGGGATTCTTGGGTATGGCTGTGTTTTGCTGGAATTAGATTCCTAACTTCAAGCTAATAGCAAAACCCCCTCCATGAAGCCTTAAAAGGGAAGAAAAAGAACTACTTACTTGGAGTGAGGAATGCCACAAGACTTTCTTGACTATTAAAGAAATGTTAATGACAGTCCTTACATTGGGCCCTCTGGACTTATATAAGCCTTTTGATTTGTTCATTTGAGAAAGGGAAGGAATTGGACTTAGGGTATTGACACAAGCTTTGTGAGATCAAAAGCAACCTGCACCCTTATTTCTCTGAGCAACTGGATGTGATAATGAAGGGATGACTTACTTGTCTGAGAGCAGTAGCTGCTACTTATAATATTTTACAGGAAGCTGAAAAGTTTACTTTTGGGCAACTGGTGACTATTCACACCATGCATTATGTATTACCCCTATTAGTACAAAAGGGAAGCTTTTGGTTGCCAGTGAGTGGCCAGATGGGTAAATATTGGGCTATTTTGTTAGATAATCCTAATATAACTCTGAAAGTGGTGTCTTCCTTAAATCTAGTCACCCTGCTGTCTATGGACTCTCATTCCTCTTTCTATTATTATATTCATATTATTGACCAAATGTATTCTAGTCTCCAGGATTTGACTGATCAGCCCCTGTTGGACCTCAGTGAGGAATAAGAAGCAGGCATGTGTGAAGAAAGAGATACTGAGGGAACTAATCCATTTTTAGAGAGCTAATCCAGTCTCAACAGATTGAGGACTCACTCACTACTGGGAGAATGGCACCAGGCCATTCATGAGGGATTTGCCCCCATGACCCAAACACCTCCCTAGGCCCCGCCTCCCAACACTGCTTCATTGGGGATCAAATTTCAACAAGAGTTTTGGTGGGAATAAAAAATCCTATCCAAACCATCATATGTACCACAGTTTATTCATTTTTCTTTTTTTATTAGTATAAATTTAAGGGTACAAATGCAACTTTAATGCATGGATATATTGCACAGTACCACAGTTCATTTATTCATTCACCTACTCTTCTTTATGCATTAGCTAACCTTACATATTTTATTACAGCAACACAAAATGAACTAGGACAATATCCAAACGATGAAATATTATTCAGCACTAAAAAGAAATGTGCTATCAAGCCAAGAAAAGATATGGAGTAACCGTAAATGCATATTATTAAGTGAAAGAAGCCAATCTGAAAAGGCTGTATTCTGTATTATTCCAACCATACAATATTTTGGAAACGACAAAGCTATGAAGACAGTAAAAAGTTCAGTGGTTGCCATAGTGTAGTGGAAAGGGAGGGATGAATTGGCCAACCACAGAGAATTTTTAGAGCAATGAAACTATTCTGTATGATCCGGTAATGGTGGATCCATGTCATTATACATTTGTCAAAATGTACAGAATACACAATACCAAGAGAAAACCCAAATGAAAACTATCAACATTAGGTAATAATGATGTGTCAGTGCAGGTTCATCAGTTGTAACAGGTGTACCACTCTGGTGCCAGATGTTGATTGCAGGGGAAAACAGCAAAGGTGGGTGTGGCAGGGTGGGTGGGCAGCAGCACAGGGTATATGGGAACTCTCGATACTTCCTCCGCAATTTTACTGTGAATCTGAAACTTTATTTAAAAATAAAGTCTATTTAAAATGGAAAAAAAAAGAGTATGATGTCAAATTTTGAAATACATTTTCTTTTATTTATTAAGTCATATAATTTCCTGGAGAATTTGGTTAAATTGACAGATAATTTTTTTCCTCAGTAGAAGACATTAGTCTGAAATATTCCTAACTTTGCACATCTCTATACTCTAGATGCAAGTTTTATAAATTATTGAGTGATGACTTGATATCCCCTGAATTACCCTCCAGGTACAATCTTTAGCTCTCTCCATCCTGTTCTGTGCTTTGTAAGGCTGCCCCAAGTGGACTACATCAACAAGCCTCCTCATCTTAGGGTTTTCAGATCATTTTGGCCAATAGGAGGTCTTGGCAACAGATTAGGAAGGTGCTGGAAGAAAAGTGATATTGAGATTTTTTTCCCCTGGCTCCTCCCATAGTTTCCATTAGGCAACTTTTTAAATACAGGTCTCTCCTCTGGTTCTAATAACAACTGCTCTTTCCTTTGGCCATTAAGCTTAGTAATTGCTAGCAACTGATCTAGCTTTTATTGGCACTAGAGTTCTGCATGATTCCCTGGTGTATTTACTAAATCCTGCCCACAATTTTCTACAAAAGATAATTTATGAAATAATACTCAAGATACCTAAGAATCCATATATTTAGAGATCTCTAACTGATATAGTCATTTATAATAGGTATGGCTTCAGGAAGAAGACCATCTAAGTAAGATTCTAGATTGGTGTTTCTCTCATATTTGAGGTGTGCATAAAGAACCTTCTTGCTGGGAGGGGTAAGAGTTGTAATCTATGTCATATATTAGCTTCACAAATATTCAGATTTCCACTGGTGGCAGCATGGAATAATAAAACTGGAAGGCAAGCCATTGAGAGATCAAATGGCTGGGTAATTTCGTTGTTAGGAAAATAATAATGAGTCAATACAGTGAGTGTGTGTGTGTGTGTGTGTGTGTGTGTGTGTGTATAAGATTTATATATATATATATGTAAGATTTTTATAAATGTCATACAGAGCCTACACAAGAATAAGAGGAATAAAAGGCTGTGAAATTCCAATTCAAAATGTAAGCGGAAAATGAGAAAACCTTGACAAAAAATTTGAACAAATCGTTTACCTCTTAGAGTGTCAGAGCAGATAAGATAAGGACAAATATCAAGACTGGATTGTCAAAGTTACAGTTGCAGTGCCAGTGATATACTCAACTCAGTTAGGTCTCATGGTAAGAAAAAGGCACTACTGGGGAAGGAATGGTATCCAGGAAACAGGATGGACAAACTGTGGCAGACACAATAATGCTGAGAACTTTGCATCTCCAAATTTCCCTAAGTCCCTTGGCTTTCCATTTCACAACTCTACTTTTATATTCAGCACAGGGAAATACCACAGCCTGTGTTTGTCAAGTTGAACTATTGGTCAGTGCTTTCCATCTTAATCTCAGATGAAACATGTTTAATTACTAGGTTTTTCCCGTGTCTGAGAGTCGGTACATGACAGCACGCATTAGGCCAACCTCTTTACCTCCAAGAACCTCTTTATCACTCAGGTTTTTCTATGGGTCTGCAGTAGGCAGAATTCTAAGTTGGCCTCTGAGGTTTCCACCTCATGGTTCACACACTCTGTATAATACTCTCCTCTCAAGTGTGGGTAAAGCCTATGAATATGATGTGATTCCACTCCAATTATTATGTGTCATTATATGTGACAGGGATTTTTGCAGTCCCAAAATCAGTCGAGTTAATCAGAATGGAGATTATCTAATGATGACCTGGTATACTCAGGTGACCGCTTAAAAGGAGGTCTAGAGTTTGAAAATGTGAGGAATCAGAGAGATACTCTCCCTATAGCCTCAAAGGAGAAAGCAAATAGCCATTTTTTTTTTGAATTGCTATAGGAATCAAAGGGAGTTACCTTTCAGATCTGGAAGTCTCAGTACTGCAACTTCAAGGAACTGAACTCTACCAACAACTTAAATGAACTTGAAAGAAAACTCCACATTCCAAATGAGACTCCAGTCCAGCTTATACTTTGATTTCAGTGTTGTGTGACTTTGGTCACAGAACCCAGTTGAGGCATACCTGGACTTCTGATCTACAGAACTGTGAATTAATAGATGGGCATGGATTTTCTTGAGCCACTAAGTTTGTGGTTGTTTACTATGTAGCAATAGAAAACTAATTCAGTACCTCTGACAACCTGCCCTTACTTTGTGGAAAATGGTACAGGGACACTATTGGGCAATCTATTGTGAGTTGATATGACTTTTTTTCCTCACTTTAACTGAGTAAAACTGAATATCACACACACACATACACACACACACACACACACACACTTTTATTTATAGATATTAGAATTTAGAAGGTTCTTAGATATTATCAAATATAACCTCCTGACTTTATATGAGGAAAAAATGGGTATCAAATATGTATCAGAATTATTAATGAGTTTATCCCAAATTATACACCTGACTAGTGGCCAAGGTAAGACTTGAGTCAGGGCCTTAGTTACAAGTTGTGTTCTCTTTTAACTAAGAGAAAGAAAATCTTTTTAAAAGACATCTCAACTTTATCAAAAGCTAAGGAATTAATAAGAATGTAGGCAGTGACTGTGACGGATGCTGTGATGGGCAGCCCAGATCCCTTGTATAAATAAAGGGTTTGTTTCCCTAGCTGCTGTAAGCACTTCCAGCATTCAGTCCTCTGTTGTCAGCTCTTTCCAGAAAATGTCCAGGCTGCAGAGAACCACCCGACCTATATTATGCCCCCTTTCCAGGGGTCTTATAAGCCAGATATGAAGTCTGGCTTCCTCCCACAACTTGAGACAATTCTGAAGGGCAATATTAATTTTAGAATTCCCCATAGGAACAGCTGTGTACTTCACTGAGACTGCATAAAGCCCAGCTACTCTCTTTGTCCAATTTTGCTTTCTCTTTTTCCATGTCTTTATACCAACAATACTCCCTGATAAATACTAATCTCTATTTGAGAGTTAGCTTGTTGGCTTCTCAGAGAACCCAACCTGTGACAGGGATGGATATAACCACATCTCTGTAAAATAGCTAATGTGTGAATTCTATGAAATAATGCATTTTAAACCACTTTACTTTCAAGAAAAATATAATGTGTAAAACTGTTATATTAATTTATGCATAATATTGTATTCTTATAAATTATAATTTGAGGAAATAAATATAGAATCAACATTTGCATAAAGTATAGAATATGGTGGTAGAGATGGAGTCATCACTTGTTAGTATCTTCAAGATAAGGCACAACCAGGAGTGGTGGCTCATGCCTGTAATCCTAGCACTCTGGGAAGCTGAAGCGGGAGGATTGCTTGAGGTCAGGAGTTCAAGACTAGCCTGAGCAACAGTGAGACCCTGTCTCTACTAAAAATAATAATAATAAAAAAGAAATTAGCCAAAAAACTAAAAAAGTACAAAAAATTAGCCAGGTGTGGTGGTGCACACCTGTAGTTCCAGCTATCTGGGAGACCGAGGCAGGAGGATCGCTTGAGCCCAAGAATTTGAGGTTGCTGTGAGCTAGGCTGACACCATGGCACTCTACTGGGGCAACAGAGCAAGACCGTGTCTCAAAAAAAAAAAATAAATAAAAAAAAAGAAGGTAAGGCTCCCTCACTTCCTCACTCCAAAGTTACTGAAATCATACTTATTGAGAAAACAACTTTAATAACTCCTTCAAGAAGTTGTATTAACAATGTTGATTCTGCTGACCCATGAGCATGGTATGGTTTTCCACCTGTTTATGTCTTCTGTTATTTCCTTCCTCAGTGCTTTGTAGTTCTCCCTGTAGAGGTCTTTTACCTCCCTAGGTAATTATATTCCTAGGTATTTCATTTTCTTTGTTGCTATTGTGAAGGGTATTGAACCTTTGATTTGGTTCTCAGTTTGACTGTTGTTGGGGTACAGGAATGCTACTGATTTCTGTACATTGATTTTGTAACCTGAGACTTTGCTGAATTTGTTTATCAATTCCAGTAGTCTTGTGGCAGAAAATTTTGGGTTTTCTAGATATAAGATCATATCATCAGCAAAGAGCAATATTTCGACCTCTTCTGCGCCCATTTGGATGCCCTTGATTTCCTTCTCTTGTCTGATTGCTCTGGCTAAGACTTCCAGTAATATGTTGAATAGAAATGGTGATAGAGGGCAACCTTGTCTGGTTTAGCTCTAAGTGGGGAATGCTTTCAATTTTTCCCCATTCAGTATGATGTTGGCTGTGGGTTTGTCATATATGGCTTGTATCATTTTTAGGTAAGTCCTGTCTATGCTTATTTTGTTAAGTGTTCTTATCATAAAAGGGTGCTGAATTTTGTCAAGTGTTTTTTCTGCATCTATTGAGAGGATCATGTGGTCTTTGTTTTGTTTCTATTTATGTGGTCAATTACATTTATAGATTTGCATATGTTGAACCATCCCTGCATCTCTGGGAGGAAGCCCACCTGGTCGTGATGGATGATTTTTTTGATAAGCACCTGACATTGTTAAAATGTGTATACTACCCAAAGGGATCTACAAATTCAATGCAATCCCTATTAAAATGCCAACATCATTTTTCACAGATCCAGAAAAAATAATTCGATGCTTCATATGGAACCAGAAAAGACCTCATACAGCAAAAGCAAAAAGAACAAATTGGGAGGCATCAATTTACCAGACTTCAAGCTATACTACAAGGTTGTAGTAATTAAAACGGCATGGCACTGGCACAAGAACAAAGACATAGACCAATGAAACCGAACTGAGAGCCTAGATATAAAATCATCCTCATATAGCCATCTAATCTTTAAAAAAGCAGATAAAAACATTCATTGGGGAAAAGAATCCTTATTCAATAAATGGAGCTGGGAAAATTGGATAGCCACATGTAGAAGACTGAAACAGGATCTGCACGTTTCATCTCTTGCAGAAATCAACTCAGTGGATTACAGATTTTAAACCTAAGGCATGAAACAATAAGAATTCTAGAAGAAAATGTTGGAAAATTCTTATATAAATTGGCCTAGGCAAAGAATTTATGAAGAAGACCCCAAAGGCAATCACAGCAACAACAAAAACAAATAAATGGGACCTAATTGAATTAAAAAGCTTCTGCACAGCCAAGGAAACTATCATGAGAGCAAACAGACAACCTACCGAATGGGAGAAAATATTTTCATGTTACACATCCTATAAAGGGCTGATAACTAGAATCTATATAGAATTCAGGAAAATCAGCAAGAAAAAATCAAACAAACCTATCAAAAAGTGGGCAAAGGACATGAACAGAAACTTTTCAAAAGAAAATAGACTAATGGCCAAAAAACATGAAAAAATGCTCAACATCTCTAATCATCAGGAAAATGGAAATCAATACCACAATGAGATATTACTTAATCTCCAGTGACAATGGCCTTTACCAAAAAAGTCCCAAAACTATAAATGTCAGCATAGGTGTGGAGAGATAGGAACACTCATATGCTGCTGGTGGGACTGCAAACTAGTACAACCTCTGTCAAAATTAATATGGAGATACCTCAAAGAGCTACATGTACAACTACCATTTGATCCAGCAATCCCATTACTTGGCATCTACCCCAAAGAACAAAAGACAGGCTATAAAAAAGACATCTGCACTAGAATGTTTATACCAGCACAATTCACAATTGCAAAGATGTGGGAACAACCCAAGTGCCCATCAATATATTAGTGGATTCATAAAATGTGGTATATGGATACCATGGAGTTCTACTCAGCCACAAAATATAGTGATGATCTAGCACCTCTTGTATTATCCTAGATAGAGCTGGAACCCCTTCTACTAAGTGAAGTATCACAAGAATGGAAAAACAAGCACAACATGTATTCACCATCAAATTGGTGTTAACTGATCAACACTTCAGTGCACATATAGAGATAACATTCATTGGGTGTCGGTCAGATGGGAGGGAGGAGGAGGGGCTGGGTGTATTCATACCTAATGAGTGTGGTGTGCACCATTTGGGAGATGGACATGCTTGAAGCTCTGACTCGGGTGGGGCAAAGGCAATATACGTGACCTAAACATTTGTACCCCCATAATATGCTGAAATAAAAAAAATAAAGAAGAAAAAAAAAGAAGTTGTGTTAAGAGCCAATTATGTGCCAGACATTATGCTAATCTACTGTCCTCATGAAAAAATATATTTTTCACTGTGGGGAATAGATAGGGTAACCATAATCCTGCTGTATGTCTGATTTACATCTGTGGTTTCAGCATCCCACATGGTTTAACAATTCTTCATGATTTTTGATATTTTAAGGAAACAATTTTACTAATGATTTTCTTAAAATAACCTGGAATGATTTTGGTAGAATTCTACTTTTTACTTTCAGTATGGCCTTAATTAGTAGTGTGTGAGACATGTGCAATGAATAGAATTTTCAAATTAACACATGGTTAAATCTCAAAAATAATCAATAATAAACTACTGTCTACACCCCACCCTTTACTGATGCATTGTAATTGATCTCTTCCTTTCAAGAACAGTGTTCATCATGTTCTCCACTAAAATGACTTAAGGTAGTATATCC
The DNA here is from genome assembly GCA_004363605.1 of Indri indri. Taxonomy (NCBI): domain Eukaryota; kingdom Metazoa; phylum Chordata; class Mammalia; order Primates; family Indriidae; genus Indri; species Indri indri. Next base: position 38,313 of record RJWJ010007341.1, read on the forward strand.
ATACAGCAAAATATTATTCAACCAAAAAGAATAAAGTACCGTTACATACTACAACATGGATGAACCTTGAAAATATTACGCAAACTAAAATAAACTAGCTGTGAAAGTCCACATATTATATGATTAGATTTATATGAAATGTCCAGAATAGGCAAATATAAATAAAGAGAAATAGATTAGTGATTTCTTAGAGCTGAGGGGAGGGATGGAGAGTGATGTCTAATGAATATGGCTTTCCTTTTGGGTGACAATATTGTAAAATTAGATTGTGGTGATGGATGCACAGCTCGGAATATACTATAAAACATTGAATTATGCACTTTAAATGGACTACTTTTACGGTATGCAAATTACATCTCAATAAAGCTGTTATAAAAACTAATTCTTTGATATGAATGGCTTAGAGATAGCCAATTTTGTGTTCTGGGTGATAATGGGAGATATCAGGGGCTGTTGATCCTGGGTCATTTAGTGAACCAAATAATTGTACTGTGGCTGCGTGGCTACTACATAATGAGATCAGTGGAAAAAATGGAAAATTATATTAATAGCTTAAGTGATCAGGAAATATGCGTGGGAAACTGACTGAATAGTCCTACCATGGAATATATAGAAAGCAGTCTGTTATTGACTGTATCATTTGACTAAACAACTATTTACCCTTTCAGCAGCAATATATTTTTAAATAAAAGGAAATGTACCTGTAATAAAAATTTAAGGACTGTGTTTCTATTCGTCAAGAAAGTTGATAACGAATATGTAAATTGCACAAAATATTTATTGGCATTTACTACAATGATAGAGTCAGTAGTGATGTCATTGACTCATGAAAACTAGATGATGTATATCATTCAAAAAATTACTAGCCTCCACTTGAAACACTAGCAATTATTTTTAAAAGACTATGCCACAATATGATGATTTAACATGTACAACTTCAGAAGGTGTATTTACACATTTCTTCATAAAGCCTGACTTTTCCTATATATCAAGTGATTGCTCTTCTACATTAATTTACTCTTTATTGATTTCAAAGATTTTTGTGTATTATAAGATCTAAAACTATAGCTCTTTATATGTTAGTTCCATTAGCTGGTGAACGAGCAGTTAAACGATATTATTAGATGCTTCAAATAGAAAATAAACTCATTCCAGTAATAGATTGAGTTTTCAAGAAAGTCATGGACTCAAAGTAAAACTTTTCAAAGCTCATTTTGATGAATGCCTTGTATTACTGTGAATGATATTATAAATTAGTTTAAAAGTTCAACATTGAAGATTTTTTTGCCACGATAGTATGACTACAAAGTTTGATGAAGCACAGCATGCAGGATGAAAACGATGATTTTACTAAGTTAAGAAACTTTTTTTAGTAGAAATACACTTAGAATTGGTTGTGCCCACATATTATTCATAATTAACATCTTACTGATTGAAATAGATCCTGTAGTTACTAGAATACCTAAACTACAGTATTATTATGATGAAGCTGGTTTTGATACAAACATATTCTAAATCATGGAGGTTATATGGTTTCTCTCTGTGATGGCCATCATCAATGAGATTTAGACATGTTTGAACACTTGAAAAACTGCTGCATAACTCAATCTAAATCAAAGTATTAATGACTGTGATGCCAGAAAACTTCATCTTCTGAAGCTTTATCAATTTGCAATTTTGAAAGTAAAGTTTGCGAAGAAGAGGAAGACATTGAAATTGATCTCTGCAGGAGCAAAGTAGGAATTCAATCGATTAAACAGTAACAGCCTAATGTAAAATATTTAATTTTGAAACTCTATTTTGGGATTCTAGAATATTTCAACTTGTGGGAAGTATTCTGATAAAGCTTTATTTTTAATTGAATAAACATGTACAAAAAAGCCTGAAATTTAGAATGAATGTTAAATTATCTGAATAATCAGATAATCAGAATAATCAGAGACTTCTGTGATGACCTTTGTCTAATAAAAACATCTACTAAAGAAAAGTCCTCTGAATGGAAGCAAAAACACAGACCCTTTTAAACCATTTAAACTAAATTGTACTCTTATACCATATGCAACAATCAACTTAAAATGGATGAAAGACCTAAGTATAAGATCTGAAATCATAGAACTCCTACAGCACAGGGGAAAAGCTCCTCAATGTTGACATTGGCAACGATTTTTTTTGGATATCACACCAAAAGCTCAGACTACAAAAGAAAGAAATCAATAAATGGTACTGCATCACACTAAAAAGCTTCTGCATAGGAAAAAAAATAAATTGAAAGGCAGCCTATAGATTGGGAGAAAATATTTTCAAACCATATATCTGGTAAGGGTTAATATTCAAAATTTATAAAGAACTCACACAACCCAATAGCAGAAAGACAAAAACCCAATTAAAAAATGGGTAAAGGATCTGAGCAGACATTTCTCCAAAGAAGACATTAAAATAAGCAGTAAGTATATGAAAATGTACTTAATATAGCTAATCATAAGGGAAATGCAAATTAAAACCACTATGAGATATCAGCTCCCATCTGTAAGAATGGCTATTATCAAAAAGACATGAGGCAAAAGTTGGCAAGTATGTGAAGAAAAGGGAACACTAGTGGCCAGTTGTTGGGGATGTAGGCTGGCCCAGCCATTATGAAAAGCAGTATGGAGGTTCCTAAAGAACTTAAAAATAGAAGTACCATATGACTCAGCAATTCATCTTCTATAGCAATTCATCTTCCAAGCATATATCCAAAGGAGATGCAACCACCACCTTGTAAAGTTATCTATACTCCTATGTTTATTGCAGCACATTATTCACAATGGCTAAGGCATAGAAAAAACCTAAACATTAAGTGATGGTGGTATGCATAAAAAAATTGTGGTATATGTATACAATGAATTTGTTATTCAGCTTCAATAAAAAGGAGATCCTATCATTTGACACAACATGAATGGGCCTGGAGGACATTTTGCTAAGTGAAATAAGCCAGACATGGAAAGAAAAATATTGCATGAACTCACCTATATATGTAATATTAAAAAAAAAAAAAGAACTCAAATATAGAGATAGACAATGAAACAGTGGTTACCACGGGAGGGGCAGAGGGAGAGGAAATGGGAAAATGTAAGTCAAAAGATACAAAATAGCAGATAGGTAGGATGAACAAGTCTAAAGATCCAATGTACAACATGAGGACCAAAGTTAATGAAATTAAATTATTTTAGGTATTTTTGTTAAATACATAGATTTTATCTGTTCTTGTTACATCAAAAAAGTAACAAGTTGTGAGATGATAGATATGTTCATCTGCTTTACCAAAGTAACCATTGTGCTATCTATGTGCATCAATGTACCTATATGCATAGCACATTATCTTGTAAACCTCAAATATACACAATAAAATTTATTTAAAAAATAACATTTTTGACTAAAATAAAGTATGCCCACTTTAACATCAATTTTTCTTTTTTTTAACACATAATAATTGTACATATTTATGGGGTACAGTCTGATGTTTCAATATGTGGATACATTGTGTAATCATCAAATCAGGATAATCAGCATTCCCATCACCTTGAATATTTATCAGTTCTTTGTGTTGAGAGCATTCAAATTCCTCTTATCTAACTCTTTTGAAACATACAATACACTATTGTTAACTAAGAATATGCTGTATTTAGCAAAATATTTCCTGAGATTGCCAGGTACTTCAGTACTTGTAGAGAAAGTATTTTCTCAATTAAAAATACTATGTTCTACAGAGACCAGTCAGTTGAAGGTTTCAACAATTTTGAATTTATTAACATAAAACACAAATTGGGGGCAATTGTTTCAAAAAATTGAAACAATACAACCGCATTTCAAAAACATGTTTTCCACAAGTAAAATAACAGTGACCCGGTATTACACGCACAACTAAGAAGCTGTTTTAACTATATGAATATATAACAAACATAATAATTCTGCTTGTTATTTTTAATGTGCAGGTCATTAATACAAACATTCTTTTGCTTTTTTGAATACAATTATATGTTACTGTTTAAAATAAATATTTTATTTAAAAATATTTTGTAAAACTTGTATAGATCCAAAACTCATTTTTCAGTAAGCAGTTATTTTAAGCACGTATAAAATTATAGTTATTTTTATGCCCTTTTTTAAATCTCAAAAGTCTCCTGGTTTGGTCAATAAATGATATAGACCCCCTAATTATAGATAAATAAGCAATCAGATTACAGTATGATACTAGAGTGGGGGGAATACAGGATTTTTTAGCAAAACAGAAAAAAATTATTTAATCCATTATCTGGTGGAGGGGGAGTGTCATGGAACGGTTTTTAGAGGAGGTAGATGACTACATTAAGACCTGAAAGATGACGAGGAGTTATCCAAGTGAGGAAACAGGGAGGAATATTTCATGGAAGGTTAACAGGATAAAACTGGCTCACAGGCAAAGTCAAGCCCCACCCATGAGATAAGCAGGGCCTTTGGAGTTGAATAAAATAATTCGTAATTAAACCAAAAGTAAGGTGGAAATCAATAGAGTATTTTAAACAAGGTAGTGTCCTGAGAGGCTTTTCTGTGGGGTATTTAAAAGATTACCTCCAAAATATACATGAGTTTCCTTATTCTTTTGTTCTGGCTTGATGGATTTTCTAGTCTAGCCAGTTGCACCCCTGACCTTGTGCTCTTTCTTTTCTTGTATGGCTTCTCTGGATTCAGAAATTCTGAAGTTCAACTCTCTAAACTTATGGATAAAAGGCTCTACTAATAGTCATGTCTCCTCATGGCAGGCTATAGATATGAATTAATTACTACATCTGTACAGATGTGGCCTGATTATGCAAGGCCGAACTAAGCTAAAAAGCCTGAATGATAAGCCCAAGATTGGCAAGGTGGCAGGAGAATTTTGAGATACATTCAAGCTGAATGCTTTATAGGTTCTCAGTTGTCAGTTCTGGGAAGAGAACATTGTTCCCTAACAAAGCCTAACACAATGTGCAGTACACAATAAGCACTCAATAAACATTTGTTAGGTGAATAAAAGGAAGAATCTTGAATCTGTCTTAGGTTTATCACCATCAAAATTTTGGAAAAACAATATTTTATTTTTTGTTATTGTTCTTATTTTAATCGTTTTGTTTTGATGGGTGGTGAAAATAATGTTTCCCTTAGTCGAGATTCTTAGGAGAAAGTCTCCATGAATATGTATGCAGGATGCCATTACTCACTCATTATTGACAGTTACATGGAGTAGTGATATAAAACATGATTTTCAATGACAATGGAATATTTACAGTCTTGCAGATTTGGAATAGCTCTTGGTCACTGATGGTTCTTAATCACTGTGTTTGGCATCATCTGGTTCCCAGTGGACTGTCATCACTCTCTTCATCTTGTAGTGTGAAACCAATTTTGTCAAGTCAACTAAGCCATCACATCCCAGGTATCAACTGAGGGATCTTGGATAAATTCATGTAGGTCAGACTATTCTTAAATAAACTATAAAAATAGTGGATTATTACATTTGACAAGGGACCATGTTCTGTCTAGTCAAGCAGAAACTTGAGTTAGGGAGGCATGCTATACAAAGGAGAAAAATATATCAAAGAACAGAATTGTTAAACTTCTGCCACTTTAATCCATCCAGTTTGTAGTACTTTGTTATGGCAGCCCTAGGAAGCTAACAAGTTGTATAATGAAATCCTATTTATCCATAAAAAGGAATTAAGAACTGATACGTGCTATGACATGGACAAACTTTGAAAATTACATTGATTGTAAGAAACAAGACATAAAATACTATATATTTGATATTATATAATTCCATTTATGTGAAATGTCCAGAATAGGCAAATCTATAAATACAGGAAGTAGATTAGTGGTTGTCTAGGGCTGGTAGGTGAGAGCTGGGGGGAAATGATGAATGACTGCTAATGGGTACATTTCTTTTTGGGATGCTGAAATGTTCTTAGATTGGTTATGGTGATGGTTGCACAATTCTGTGATTATACTAAAAACAATTGCTTTCTATACTTTAAATGAGTGAATTTTATGATATGTGAATTATATCTCAATAAATATATTTTAAGAAGAATACAGTTGTGGTTGCATTAGTGGACAACAGAATGTCAATGAAACTCAGCTTCACGAAATTTTTTAAGGGAAATAGTGAAGTATTAGTTATTCATTCGTGCATTTCCCTACATCAAGGGAACTCCCTGCACCTGGTGTAAAACTACCCAACTGCAGACAGCAAAAGAGTGTTCACAGCCTCACTTGGAGCAATGATGTCAGTAGAAGCCAGGTGGGACCCCTAGAAATTTGTGTGTGCTCTGTGAGAGACTTCCCAACGCCCCCTCCTGCAACATTCAGGATCTTATCCCCATTTTCTGATTTGGGGCCATCTGTACTTAACCCGTTGTAAGAATGTTTCGTTTAACTTTACCTTCTAACATTAATTGACACGTAGTTCTCCCCTGAGAACATTATTTCCTGTGTAGCCCTTTTAAGTGGTAGTTATTTTTACTTCCATATACCTCAACACAGAAATGAAGATTTACTTTTTATTTATTCATTTTCCTCTAAGACCTACTCTAAGTAATAGAAGTATTTATTGGTGCCATTTCTTTGCCTTGCTTATGGAGACACAGTGTTACTAACATTTGATATTTAATTTTTTCTTTGTGGATAAGTCTTATGGCTCAGTACACAATTATACCACTCTCTTAAAGCAGTGTATTATAACCCAAAACATCTCTTTTCTCCAAGGTGACATAATAGCAACAATATTCCACGCACAGGCTGACAGCTGATCATCTTTTCTCGCCCACAGAAATATCATTATAAATGGATGACATTCTGGTAATTGCAAATAAGTAGTGGGACAGATAGTTCTGGCATTGAGAAGAGAGGTCTGGGCTAGTTAAGCAGATTTAACAATCATTTGGACAAAAGATACAATGATAAAACTTCATTGTAGTGAGGTCGCTTGCTTTCCTCCACTCTACACTCCCAATTCTGTTACTTAAGACCTGTTAGTTTCTCAAACCTAATCTACCCTGGACATATCTTCCCCAAAAGATATGCTCAGATAAAATATGCCACTTTTAAGGCAATGACTGGGAGATTAGAGAGAAAGTAGGAAATTGGTATCTCTTTTTCTTTTAATTTCTTTCTTTGTCCACCCTACCTCCAAATAGTCTAGAACTTCATAAGGCTCAATTCTTCAGGTTCATGTGAGTGGATAACAAAAAATTGCTTCAAAATAACCTAAAACAATGCCCTCCAAGTACATTTACTCACCGTCTTCCATGCAGAACTCTTCTAGTCCTTCCCAAACCTTACACCTTACTTACCTCTGCCTCCTTCTACATTTTCTCTCATGATTATTGGCACCACAATTCTATTTGGTTATCAAACCCAGAAATTTGGGGGGAATCTTTAAGCCTTCCCTCTCCCTGTATCATTGTCTCTTACATACTCCACCCATTTTCTGCATTTGAAAGATTGCAATTTTATTCCTAAATTTGTCCCCAAATACTACTCTTATCTATTACCACTGTCTCATCTTCATTCAGGATCTTTTTTTTTCCAGGACTATTGTAATATTCTTCCAATTGGTCTCTCAGCTCAGTCTCACTTTTAGCTAATTCATGCAGTGGCTATCAAAGTGTCCTTCAGTCACATTACTCACTTTTTAAACTCCACATCTCTTTTCCCTTATCTATTCTTCCAGCTTCATATTCTGCTATTTTCCCCTTTTTAAAATTGCCACTTCTCCATATTAGTCTACATTAAGATCTTGATGCATAGGAGCTTTTGTGTTTCTATATATTTAAATATATTATTTTTACTCCATGGAATTCCTTTTCCTTCCATGTCCCTCAGGTAAAATGCAAATAAGTATTTAAGTCCCAGATGAATTGTTGGCTCTATGATAAAATCTTTCCCAATCCCTCTAAGCAGAGTTTATCGCTGTCTTTTTTTTCTCTTTTCCTTTAAAAATTTTTTTTATTTCAGCGTATTACAGGGGTACAAATATTTAGGTTATGTATATTGCCTTTGCCCCACGCGAGTCAGAGCTTCAAGCATGTCCATCACCCAGACGGTGCACACTGCAACCACTAGGTGTGAACATACCCATCCCCTTTCCTCCCTCCCATCTGACCGACACCCAATGCATGTTATCTCTATATGTGCACTTAAGTGTTGACCAGTTAATACCAATTTGATGGTGAGTACATGTGGTGCTTGTTTTTCCATTCTTGTGATACTTCACTTAATAGAATAGGCTCCAGCTCTATCCAGGATAATACAAGAGGTGCTACATCACATTGTTTTTTTTTTTGGCTGAATAGAATTCCGTGATGTCCATATACCACATTTTATGAATCCACTCATGTATTGATGGGCACTTGGGTTGTTTCCACATTTTTGCAATTGTGAATTGTGCTGCTATGAACATTCAAGTGCAGAGGTCTTTTTTTTTTTTATAGAATGTCTTTTGTTCTTTTGGGTAGATGCCCAGTAATGAGATTGCTGGATCAAATGGTAGTTCTACTTGTAGCTCTTTGAAGTATGTCCATATTACTTTCCACAGAGGTTGTGCTAGTTTGCAGTCCCACCAGTTCCTATCTCTCCACATCCACTCCAACATTTATGGTTTTGGGACTTTTTGATAAAGGCCATTCTCCCTGGAGTTAAGTGATATCTCATTGTGGTTTTGATTTGCATTTCCCTGATGATTAGAGATGTTGAGCATTTTTTCATATGTTTTTTGGCCATTAGTCTATCTTCTTTTGAAAACTTTCTGTTTATGTCCTTTGCCCACTTTTTGATAGGGTTGTTTGATTTTTTCTTGCTGACTGTCTTCTTGATCTACAGGAGTAATAGATTTTATTTTATTATAATGCTTCACATTTTTATCAGATTAATAACTATATATTTCATGGCTGTTGCTGCTAAGGAAAAGTGAAGTTGGTCTCTTTGTTATTATGTCTTCAAAACCTAACATAATGCATGTTTTGTGTGTGCCCCACAAATGTTTGTCAAATAAATGAATAATTGAATGGATCAATAAATGAATGAATGAAGTTAAATAGAATGAAATAAATGTTATGTGGCTCAAGCAGTTGATACTAGGGATTTAGACTTGATATTTGAAGACCAATAACTATATTTCTGTTTCTGCAAAATAAATAAATAAATAAATAAATGCTAAGTGGGATAGTCATTCCAGGGAACTGAAATATGAGGCAGAGAGTTAAGTGAGTGAGTCAGGGAAAATGGAATGTTAGGGACTCGTGGTTACAGAGAAGAAACTAAAAACCTGATTACTTGAAATAGAGAACTAGTTAGTTAGGGACAACCCATGGCCAAGATGGACAGATACAAAGAAGCTAAGTGGATTCCTTTGTAGTTACTCACACCAAAACCAGCTTGAATAACGTTGTTTAGAGAAACAACTTCAGCTTTATTAATCATTATTGTGTGACTAGAGAACAGATCGATGAAATCAATATGTAATTTTGCTCTTCATCTTGGATCTCTGTCTTCCAATAAATGAACAAAAAAAACTATTCTCTAATTGTTAGCAGCCAGTGGGAGGCATGTTTGTGAAATTGTATACTTTCTGTTGAGAAGGCAAGACAACTGTGCGTGTTGTTCATCTTTTGGTTGATGATGGTGTATGGATTTTGGTTGATGTGGGTGCATGGTGCACACCTATTTGAGTGTATGATTATACTTGTATGTGTGTATTTACATACATAATTTGATCCAATAAAAAGTGTGATTGCAAGTTTTAGTCATATTGCATTAATACATAGTTACCTTATTTATCTGAATTTTAAAACTTGAAAACTGAGCTATAAGCTCCACATCCCATGTAATCATATTACTGAGATCACAATATTTAAGAAGAGGCAAACAAATTTCTTCTTTGATTGAATCCATTACTTTATATGAAAGGAAAAATCCCTTTTTATTCAGATAGTTAAGTATTAAATTATAATCTGATAACTTTAAACTAATTTTCAAATTATGTTTTATAAAATAACTCAGAAAGTTTTAGTGCACAGAATGACTGCCTTTAAACACCCCATTTCTCAATCCCATTATGTAATTATTATTTTTATATAGTGTCTGATATAGGCAATAGATACTTGAGGTATGAAGCAGAACCACAAAATGAATACCTATGAGCCCACCGCATAGCATTAGAGCTACAATATCATCAAACATTTTTTTCTAAATGTACTTTCTAAACTTGAGGAGCATAAAACTCCTCAGGGATATATAGGCATGGCATTATTGCATTTCCCCTTGCCCTCTAAAGACAGATATGGCCATGTCACTTGTTTTGGTCAGTGAAACATAAATAGAAGTAATGTAAAGACCAGTGTATGATTCTTCATGATTCCTTCCTCCTGCCATGGTGATGATGGAAGCATCTGCTTGCTGAGATGACTCCTCTGTCAGTCCAGGTCCACTAGTGACTATCACGAGCAGATACCTCTTGTTGACCCACTTTATATATGTAGTAAGACTGAGAAATCAATTTTTGTTTAAGTCATGAAATTTGGGATTGTTTGTTGTTACCACAGCTTAACCTTTCTTATCCTGACTAACTCATAATAGGTGGACATACTGAGATTTTTCATCTGCGTTATGTTGACACTACTGCCACCCATGTTGGTAAATGCTCTGCAAAAATCTTATTTTAATAGTGGTCTATTGATGTGGCACTATTTTAAAAAAAATCCCACAATTGTGGGATACTGAGATTTTTTCTTTTTAATATTTTATGTTACTCTGCAAAATACTTCTTTGAACTTAAATCTATGTATATCTATTTATATAAGATTTTTTAAAAAGACATAGAATATATCAAAGGTAAGAGCCCTGTCAAGGCTGCTATTTTTCCAGGAAAAAAGTGATAAATTTATCATTTCAGTAGCTATGCATAAGCATGGCCATTTTAACTCTTTCTCACTAACACTGACAATAATGAAAATAATGTTTGATGATTTAAGAAATGAAAGAGACAGATTGTTTTTATAATGTGCAAGTTTGACTTACTAGTGATGGTAAATAGATTTTCCATATACTTGGTAGTTTACATTTATATTTTAATAAATTTGATAATTCACACACTCATTTTTCTTGGGACTTATAAGACTTTTATTTATTAAATATATTGAACATTTTCTGCCATAAACTTGAAAAACATTTTTCACACCAATATTTGCTTTTAATTTGATTTATGGTATTATTTTTAATAAACAGAAATTTAAATTTTATGTGACCAAATTCAACAATCTTGTATTTGTGACTTTTTTTTTTTTTTTTTTGGTGTTCTTAGAAATCTTATTTCCTCTTGAGATTCAAAATTTTCTTTCAAATTTTCCCCATTGTCTTGAGGCTTCATTTTTATATTCAACTCTTTGATATAGTGAAAATGTGTTTAGTTTTCAGGAAGGAAATAAATGTATTTTTACCCCAAATTGTTAAGTAACTTTTACCTTTATAAAAACAGAGATATGTGCATATGTGTGTTAGATGTTATACTGTTATACATATTATGTACTTATAATACATATATAGTACATATTTTCTGGTTATATGTGATTATATATATGTATACATGTATGAATACACATGTGTATGTTAAATAATATTTATTATATAGCTATAAATCTTTTGTGGTTAACTCTTGTTTATCCTTTAGGTGTCCTTGAAGCTATTGCTCCATGTTTTGTGTTTTATTGCAAAAGATAGAACTTCCAGAAAATGTTACATAATAGTGATATCAGACATCATCTTCTGGTTCCTGATTTGAAGACAATTTTACTCGCTTTTTAAACAAATACTTCTGAAGGACAGGCAGTGTTTTGAGGACCTATGCTTGGGGGTCTGGCAGAAGTGCTGGGCTGTGTTTTGGGGACTGGGGATAACTTGGTGAACAAGACAGACAAGCTTCTTCTTTTCTGGAACTTAGTTTCTAATTCAGGTGAGGTAGTCACAAAGTAGGCAGAAATGGGCAAGATAATTGTAGTGACAATAGATAAGAAGCGTGAAGAAATAAATATTACAAACTAGAGCAATGAGATACAGAGTAATTAAAGAGCAGTGCTGTAGTTTCAAGGGCAAGGAAAGGTCTCCTGAAGAGGTGACCCCTTGGGGGATTAAGACATAAATAAGACAAAGGTGCTGGCCAGTAGCAACAAGGAGGAAGAAGAAGGAATGAATAGCATATTCAGAGCTGCTAAGGCTCATAGTATGGGAAAACCAAAGGATGATTGCTATGTCTGTTATTTAGTGAATAAGAGAAGGAAGGAGGGGAGGAAGAAAGAGGAGGGGGAAAAGTTTGGCTGCAGTAGGTCTGTGTAAGCTTGGCAAACCAAAAAAGGATTTTGTTTAGAGTGCAAGTCAAGTTATTTGCTATGGTTTACATTTTTAGAAAAAGTCATTCTGGCTGTTGTGTGAAGAATAGATATAGAAGGGTAAGAGGGAAGCAGAGAGGCCACTTAGGAGTCTGTTGAAACGTCTAGGTGAAATATGGTGGTACTTTGGAAAAACAAGGTGGCAAAGAGCGTGGAAAAATGTGAATGGATTCTGGGAATATTTTGCAGGCAGAGTTGTCAGGACTTACTGCCAACTATTAATTATTTCAAACACTTAAACTTATAGACAGTACCTAATAGATACTTATGGACATACTACTTGGGTTAACAAATTTGTTAACATCTGGCCTTTTTTGTCTCAGATCTTTTACACTCTAAGAAATAAAAATTTATAGGTATAGGTTAGTTATATTTATATACAATACATGATGGGTATAATATTTTAAAATATAGATAACTAATTATCCCAATATAATATTTCATATATGTCTGCCTCATGTCAAGTTTCCATATATATATGGATCTGCTTCTTCCCACTGGTCAATTTGTCTATTTCTGTAACAGCATCATACTCCTTATTGCTAAAGATTTATATTAATTATAAAGCAAGGATTCCTTCATTCCTTTTATTCTTTAAAATAATTTTGTCTGTACTTGGCCTTTAATAATTCCATATGGATTTTAAAGTCACCTTATTAAGTTCCGTGATAAATTGTGTCATATTTTGATTTGGATTTAGTTTTTTTCCCAAATATCACTTTTGGAAAATTGCTGCCATTTTTTAGTAAAACACATTTCATTCACTAATATATCTCTCCTTTTTGAGATAGGGTCTCACTCTGTCACCCAGGTTGAAGTGCAGTGGTGTAATCATAGCTTATTCTTTTTTTAAAAAACATTTTTAACATTTCCTATTGGATTTTTAAAGGAATATTATATTCTGTTGTTCTTTTGACAGTCACTTTATTATTTTATTTATCACATTTTAACTGTTTTCTGCAAGTATGTAAAACCTTATTGACTTTTATATATTGACCTTGGATCCAGCAATGTTACTAAACTCTCTTAATTTAATAGTTCATCTGTAAAGTCACTTGGATTTTCTATGTATGCAATCATATGATTTCCAAATAATAAAAAATTTCCCTCTTTTCTTCCAAACCTTACTGACACATCCTATATTCTTGCCTTAGTGCATTGGCCATAACTCATACAGTACAATTTCAAAAACTATTGGAATGAGATTATCAAAGTGAGAATATAGGAAGAGAGAAAAAAAGATATGAGGACAAAATTTTGGAGGCATTTTATATGTAAGTAGTTCAAAGATCAACCAGAGAAGAAGTCAAAAATGATCAGAAAAGAAAATAAATCTGGATATTGTAGTGTGACAGAACTAGAGCGAAGACTTTCAAATTGTTCAGGGGAAAAATGAAATGTAGCTTACGGGGTTAGAAGTTTGAAGAGGAATTTTTTATACTTAGAGAATAGACAAGATCAGAACTTACTGTAGCCAGAAAAGAAGTAGTAATGGGTCAAAGAATGATTGAAGAGCAAGATCAACTTCCGAAAGAAGACAAAGATGATATAAAAACATAGGACAAGGAGTTAAGCCTGAAAATGAGAAGAAAAATTTCTCTCCCAAATACTGGGAGATGTGAAAGAAAATAGGAGAGTAAAGATGAAGAAATGTTAAGAGGAATTGAAAAAACACATTTAAAAGATTCAAGAATGATCACTGCGATTAATGTGGGTAACTGAGAGTGCCGTATCAAGATCATCCTCCAACCTAGTTTCCATGGTCACACATTGGAGAGAGGCTACAGTAAAGGGCCAGGTGCCAAAAAAAGCTCAGTTCCACCAGCATCTCTCCAGGTCCTGAAAGCACAAGAGGGTACTGCTGAGTTCAGCAACAAGGCCCAGCAAATTTTAGAACATCATGTACAAATCCAAATGGCAAAGGACATTGAAGTGGCAAAGGACAAACACATTGGAAAGTGTATTTTCCATGTAAAAGCATTCAAGTTCAATGATATTAAAATGTCTAACTAAAAAAACAAGTGCAACAACGACGAAATAACACCACCATCGACAAACTCTTTGAGCTGGATTTAATCCATGAGCCACCAATTTTCAGCCACACTTCTGAAAGGAATGGTCACTGTGACTCAGCCTTGGAGATTTTAGCAGTAGCATTTGAAGCTTTGGCTTAAGGTACATGTATTCTTCTATAGAATTCCCTCCCCTCTACCATCTCCCTGGCTCTCAACAACCAAAGATTGGACAAACAGGAGTCAGCATGATTGATTGACTCGACTTGTTTTAGTATTCTCAGAGCCAGGCTATGTGTGCAGAAGGGTAAGGCTTGTCAGAAGGTGGCAGTGAGTTAAAACAAGGGTTCTTGCAGGGCAGTATCCAACGACCAAAAAGAAACCAATATTAGGTTATCCATATAGAGGAATTTGAACAGATTAGTGCTTATGCAGCAGTGGTTGGAAATTGATGGAGCCAGATCAGAGAAACAAGAGTACTGAATTCAGAATGGGAGGTATTCATGAGGAACTCTGGCTATTGCTGAAACCTAGGTAAGGCATGATAGAGGACATCTTTGAACTTTTTGCATCTTTAAGGTGGAGCTGTTAGGGGAAGATAACATCTCCCACATATCAGATCAAGGTGATTCTCATCTTTGAATATGTCCCTGAGACTTGACAGTAGGCATCTCTACTGAAAGTTGAAGCAGAAAAGTAAGAAAATGGTGGACACCAGATGGCACTAGGGTGTACCTCTTGAGGGATTCCCAGGTGTAGTAGAGAAATTTGAGAAGGCTGTGGATCACATGAAGGGGTAGGAAGAGGTGGAGAGCAGTGCTGTTATGTTTCCTGTTTAACTCCAGGAAGCTGTGCCCTAGGTAAGCATGGTTACTTTTCTACAGGGATCATAAAATTCAAATTAAGGAGGCAGCCTTGAAAGATGGGTTTGTTTCAGTGGGAAGAAATTTTAAAGCATGCAGAATTTAATTAATGGGAGAAGTCATTGAACTAATCCTGCCAAAGGGGCAAGTGTAGTATTAGAAGCATATCTAGCTTTGAAAATCTAGCTTGTTGGCTTATTCATGACTTGGAGGGTGAGGGTGTTTACTTTGGTTTTGTTGTTTTAAACTATGTTAAGGATAGAATGATAATTATACCTATCTTATAAGAGTTACTGCTAAAATACTGTTAAATGAAACAATGTACATAAAGTGGCTGAAATGTAGATATTCAATAATTAACACATTTTAATAGTATTATTGCTAAATGCCATTCTTATTATTTTTTATTTCAGAATATTACAAGAGTACACACATTTTGGTTACATAATTTGCTTTTGTGCAGTTTGAGTCAAAGTTATAAGTGTGCCCTTCATCCAGATAGTGTGCATTGTACCTGTTAGGTGTGAATTTACCCATCCCCTCTTGCCCCCTCCCACCTACTTGATTTCTGTTGAGTTTTATTTCCATATGTGCACGTAAGTGTTGATCGATTAGCTCCAATTTAGAATTGAGTACATGTGGTATTTGTTTTTCCATTCTTTCAATACTTTGCTTAGAAGATTGGTCTCCAGTTCTACCCAAGTTGTTATGAAAGATACTAGATCACCATTTTTTTATGGCTAAGCAGTACTCCATGGTATACATATATCACATTTTATTAATCTGCTCATGTATTGGTGGGTACTTGAGTTGTTTCCACATCTTTGCAATCATGAATTGTGTTGCTATAAACATTCAAGTGCAAGTGTCTTTTTTATAAAACGTCTTTTTTTTCCCCTTTTGAGTAAATACCCAGTAGTGGGATTGTTAGCTAAATGGCAGGTCTACTTTAAGTTCTTTGTGGTATTTCCTTACTGCTTCCATAGAGGTTGTACTGGTTTTCATGCAGTCTCGCCAACAGTACATAAGTGTTCCTTTCTCCCCACATCCACGACAGCATCTGATGTTTTGGGACTTTTTGTTAAGAACCATTCTCATGGGCCAGGCAGTGGCTCTCGCCTGTAATCCTAGCACTCTGGGAGGCCAAGGCGGGCAGATTGTTTGAGCTCAGGAGTTTGAGACCAGGCTGAGCAAGAGCAAGACCCTGTCTCTACTACAAATAGAAAGAAATTAATTGGACAACTAAAAATACATAGAAAAAAATTAGCCAGGCATAGTGGCACGTGCCTGTAGTCCCAGCTACTCTGGAGGCTGAGGAAGGAGGATCCCCTGAGTCCAGGAGTTTGAGGTTGCTGTGAGCTAGGCTGATGCTACGGCACTCTAGCCCGGGCAACAGAGTGACAGTATGTCTCAAAAAAAAAAAAAAAAAAGAACCATTCTCACTGTAATTAGGTGATATCTCACTGCGGTTTTGATTTGGATTTCCCTTTTGATTATAGAAATTGAACTTTTTTTTTCATGTGTTTTTTGGCCATTAGTCTATCTTCATTTGAAAAATTTGTGTTCATGTCTTTTGCCCAGAACTATGAAACACTGAGGAAGGAAATTGCAGAGGATGTAAACAGATGGAAAAATATATCATGCAAAATCAATATTGTTAAAATATCTATTTTACCCAAAGTGACTTACAGATTCAATGCAATCCCCATTAAAATACCAACATCATTTTTTGCAGATCTAGAGAAAATAGTTCTATGCTTCATATAGAACCAGAAAAGACCCCAAATAGCCAATGCAACCTTAGGTAATAAGAACAAATCGGGAGGCATCACATTACCAGACTTCAAGCTATACTACAAGTCTGTAGTATCCAAAATAGAATGGCAGTGGCACAAAAACCGAGACAGATCTACGGATCAGAGCAGAGAACCCAGATATGACATTATCCTTATATTTCCATCCAATTTTTGACAAATCAGACAAAAACATACACTGGGGTAAAAAATCCCTATTCAATAAATGGTGCTCAGAAAATTGGATAGCCACATGTAGAAGACTGAAACAAGATCTGCACCTCTTACCACTCACAAAAATTAATTCATACAGATAACAGACTTAAACCTAAGGCATGAATCTGTAAGAATTCTAGAAGAAAATGTTGGAACAACTCTTATAGATGTTGGCCTAGGCAAAGAATTTATGAAGAAAACCCCAAAAGCAATCACAGCAATAACAAAAATAAATAAATGGGACCTGATCATATTTAAAAGTTTCTGCATGGCCAAGGACACAATCAACAGAGCAAATAGACAACCAGAGGACCGATAACCAGAATCTACACAAAACTCAAGCAAATCAGCAAGAAAAAATCAAACAACGCTGAATGCCATTATTGCCAAACATTTTAAAAATACGATGCTTATGGTCAAATACAAAAAATGTCAAGAACTATACTATTAGTGAGGCATTGGTTAATTTGTTATATGATCACTGTATGTTTTAGGTTGTTCTCATATTGGAACAAATAATCCACAAATTCATACTGAAATTTGAACTGAAGTCTTAGTGTCATAAATCATGCAATGTATCCTAGGCTCTCAAGATACCTCAGCAGAGTGCACGACTCAGCATGTCTAGTTGTTAAAATACAGTAAAGAGAAGTATTTTAGTAAGGCATTGTGCCAGAGATAGTAGAGCTCACCAAATACTCCATCTGCTACCTTCTATTTCTCAGCAAACATAATAAGTCAGGATCATATCTATAATAGGAAGCAAGGAAGAGTATATGGGTATAGATGCACGTCAGTGGGGAGATTCCTCATTTTATGAGTATTCAAACCAGTATACACTTTAATAATGAGTGTTAGTACTATTTTTAAAACATAATTTGATATATACAAAACAAAAAGATGAATTTTAGATATAAAATTTGTTACCTATTGTGAGTAAAGAATCTTAAACAAATGTAATAGAATTTTGGAGCTAAACATTAGAGTATTATCTTTACTTGAAAAGGGAAAAAATTCAATGGGATTATTAATACATTCCTCCGTGAGTAGCCATTCTCAATGAAAAAGTGTTTCCAGGTTAGTGTTTGCTGTATCAGAGTTTGGCAAACTACAGGCTTTGGGTTAAATCGAGCTGCCATCTATTTATGTAAATAAGGATTTATTGAAACACAGCCATACTCATTCATTTACTATTGTCAATGGCTGCTTTCATGCTACAAAGGCAAAGTTAAGTGTGATGGAGACCTTATTTTCTGCAAAACCAAAAATATTAAATATGTGGCTTTTTACAAAATAAACTTACAGATCATTGATTAAAAACTATTGGCATAGCTGAGGCTGACACCTGAAATTTTAGATGAAAATTATACACTTCCATTAAAATTTAATTTTTAATTAAAAATAACTTTCATTGAATGCTTCTTATAACAACACATTAAAATAATGTTTTGGTGAACAATTTTTACTTTTCAGTTACATTTCTTAACTTTTTAACTTAATGATTGTAGCATTTTGCTATTTTGGTGTTTGTAATAGCGGTGGTGGCAGGGCATATGCTTATGTGTGTGTGTGTATTTACTTTTGAAGTTCATAGATTTTGTTTAGTTTATTTTGGTGACGTGGCAGTGAGATACTATAGTGGGGTTGAAAAGCCCTGGGTTCAAAATAAAAAATATTATGTGCATTGTATTGTAGTAAGGGATGATACATTTTTCTTTCTTTAGTTTCCTTTGCTTTTTTAAAAAAAATTCAATACATTTTTCGAGTAGTTTTATGTTCATAGTAAAATTGGGGATAAAGACAGAGAGTTCCCACATAGCCTCTCCATGCCTGTGCATTCTCCTTGTCCAAGGGGATCCAGGATCTGTTCCCTCTCCAGCCCCACAGTGGCCTGCCTTTTGTGTTATCGAGGAAGTGTTGGTCTGCTGTCCTAGAACACTGAAAAAAAAATCTTTATCTCAGTGCCATGATTTGAAGCAGGAGTCTATCCTTTTGGGAATAAGTCTCTTTACTTTAC